>CM065054.1:22336343-22596343 GCA_032883995.1 Coronaproctus castanopsis
CTCCGACCGGTTAAGTCCAATACAGAACCTACATTCGAAGAGTTTTGTATATACACAAACCCGCGCATATCTGTAATACGTACGATTGAGCACTATATAATGCGTATATATTATATTATATATATATGTATGTATAAATGTACATATACTAAAAAATCATACAATCCAAACATATATAGAAATGAGGGAAAAAAATCACGATCAAAAGGGTTATCAACGATAAGTAGATTAAACAAAAAAGTAGAGGAGACGATGACATATTCGCAGAAACGATAAAAAGGAATTAATTTAATTTTTTTTTTTTTTTAATTGTCCAGCTACAGTATGACCAGTTTGATTCTAAATTCTTAATTTTTACATAATTTTATATACATACGACTATTTATAATGTTAGATATAAATCTTGTTTTCTTTAGTAAACTTATATTACATTTTTGCCGCGTGTGAACAGCATTCTGCTAATATTTCACTAATTACAATTGCTATTGTTCCATACTGCGCAATGCACCCCGAAGAAAATCGTTCACGACCTTCTGCACAACTTGAACAGGTTAAAATCAAATGTCCCAAAACGATATTTCTTTATCTGCAGAATTGACAAAGACACGATTAAATCTACTCAACTTTATCCCACTCAAATTACCCCATCGTTAGTCATCGGCCAAGACACATGTCGTCAACTGGTAGTTTTCTACTTCAGCGCACCGCGACGAATCACTCGACTTTTGTCCGTAACATCGCAATAACACATATTCTATTAGCATAATACCCTGGCTTTCATTCTTCTCTCCGTATGATCCCTTTCCAATTCTACCTTTCAGCTTATCAACATCTCAATCTGTTTTTCCTTAAAATTTCTAATCTAACTACTCCCCAATATTACGACAGCCTTAAATAACTAAATTAAAAGATACATATATATAATATATATAAATTAGTCTCCGACAGTAAACATTTTTTTTTTTCATTTCCTATCTCGTCATCAACCAGATGTAATCATCGTGAAGTATTTACAATCCAGTGACAGACGTTTACTTCCTAACCTTCTGCTGATCGTCGCTTGAGCCAGTAAAGCCGTTGCTCGCGGATTTTCATGTATTTCTAATCTCGACAAATGACTTCGACCGACTTGATATATTTCATATTCCATATATGCGCCTGATGTCCCCTCTGTAGTATTTTATTCTGGTACCATTATATATTTTTTTGTACATCGCTCTTGAACGCGCATCTCTACAGTTCACAGTCATTAAGGGTTTTGTTTTTAATGATTAGCTACGATCTAGTAACTAATCAAACTGGCCTGTCTTAATGTTTAATTCTGTTGTTTTTTTGCTTAACGTTCGATCTATTTTTTTATTTATCGAAACCTTGATACGTGGTCCCAGTATATTACATCTGCATGCATTATACATGGATATCGCTGGCTGTTGTTATTTGGAAATGTCATTCCTCCAAGTGAGACTTCAAAATATTCTAATTCCAGTAATTTTTTTTTTTTTTTTTTGCATTTATAGAAAAGAAACTCTATCGAACGATTGTTCTACATCGAGAAATACGACGTATCAGACCTTTTGGTCTCCGAGATACTGTTTAATTTTACTTACAACTCGACGAACCTGATGGACTGTTGAGTGTGCAGTAGGACAAAATCCAAATTGATGATTTCGAATTACGTTATTTTCATAAATATCGGTTTTTAGGTAGTTTTCTTTTTTGTAATATTTTCCCAAAAAACCTTGGTAAATACTAAAAAGATCGAGTTAGATCGATACGATGTTACGTTCTCAGTAGGTTTTTCCGAATTTTAAGATCATTTTGATACTAGCAAATTTCCATAACATAGGAACACATTGATGACTTCATATTCCATTATACACATATGTCAGGAATATTAATGATTTTCTCGGAAGCTGTTTTAAGATAATTTCTCATTAATTAGATCATGCTACAACGTTTTTTCTTTTTTATTACGACTCCGATTTCCGCTGGGAAAATCGTTTCATCCGTTTATATACGTAGTTGTGGAAGATATGTAAATAATCGTGCGACTTCGTCCTATTTAATTGGAACGTATCCTCTAGATGATATTTCTGTTTTATTTGGGTCATCTGCACACCAATTCCCATCTCGCATTTTGATTAGGTTAGTAGTTGCTTTCCTAATAGTCGTGTGACGTAAGTAGTAAATGTGTTGTTTCGAAATATTTTTATCATCTCGAGCTTTTTCATTTGTTTATTCAGTTAGCGATTGTCTTTTAATTGTTTAAGAACAAAATTACGATAAATTATAATTTGACTAGAGCTTTAATATTTAAGAATGTTGTACTTACATACGCATCATTTATGGTTAGTAAATAAGTTTACTGCATCATTGATGTGTGATTTTGTTTTTAAACTAATAGATAAGAGTTATTTAACATCCGTTTGTTCCAATCTGTAAACCCACTAGTTAATGTTGGTTTTATTTCTTTTATCCACGCCCGATCAATTAAAATAAAAACTGAGTGACCTGAGGAAAGTGTGATCATCGGTAACATTAAAATTGGTTATCAAAATAACTTTTATTATAATATAAAAAAAAATGTTTACTGGTCGGCCAATCTTCCTTATTGGATATTACGATGTTATGTATCGATAGTATTTTTTAAACTTTTCCCTCTAGGAGTAATTAATCGGGAAGCCACCCCCGACGCATATGTTTAGCGTTAAAATTAACTCCAATAAGAAATCGCTCACCGATTCGTTTCATAAAGTCTATAACCTATTGAACCTGTATTTCGTGTTGTCAGTTACGAGTTTAAAATTTCATAATTTTACAGGGATACACGCGGTCTGGAGGTATTTTTTATTAAATTTACGTAGTATTATATATGCAATGCTGCGTTTAATAATGATTGTTGTGCCAGCGTGTGATTTATTGTCTGCGTGTGATAGCCAGTATGCGTTACAGTTTTTAAAGTTTATAACGTCCTTATTAATGGTGTACGCTTTCGATATTAACATAATTCATACGTAAATAATAGTCTCTAGTCGGTGTTGTAGTAGCTCATTTGCATTGTACAAGACAATTTTGTATAATTTGGATCGGGTCTATAATATGTTTCAGTTTTTGTTTAATAATACGGGCATTATATAAAAAAGTACGTTTAATATTTAAGTTTGTTTTTAAGTCATATTTTTAAATAATTCTTAAATTTCGGCTAGAACTATTTTCTTAACGTTACTTTAATATCGATTTCTTTCCGGGTGCGATTATAATGATATTTTCGTGGCCGTTAACCGAGCGTAAGATTTATACGTTGGGAAACAGTACTTTTCTTATGTAAAGTTTCGATCTGAATCTTCATATTAAGAAATGTTTGTGTTGTACAGATCAGCGTAATTTTTTTCAGGTTCTAACTTCGCAAAGAATAGTAGTAAGGACTGCTGCCATGCGTTACAAAAATATTCCTCGCTTTATATGTATCAATCGAATGATGCAAATGTCTCTTAATTATTACTCTGAAGCACGTGTGAGATTTAACTTGATAAGTACGATGTTCTACATCTTCATCATCGAAATTGTCGGTAATATTTAAGACAAAATCACATTGCCGAAACGACACGCGTAATGTCGGCTATTATTTTTCTACAGTCTTTTACTAGATATATTCTTATATATCTAGATTCCTTAATTTCATTTTCATCGGTTTGTTCGATCTCATTATGTTCGTTATTTTCATCATCATGAACAACCGCTAGAGCAGCGTATTTATTACTATTGATTTTTTTTTTTTTTTTTTAGCAGCAACAATAACCATCGATGCAGATTAGCAGATTATTGAAGTAATAAAAATATAATTAATAAATCGTCGAACAATTGCGCAGATAAAATTAAAAACAAAATAATACCATTAACAGATTATTTGAATTTCACACAGTAAGATCTCATTTTTAATCGTCATAACGAATATAACACATATACGCCTTAAAACGTTCTTATTAAAAATAAAACACCGTCGGAAACAAGTAGACAAACAAGTGTCGTTTTTCTTAAAAACCCGACAATTCGTCAACAAGTTTATTCAAACTCACGATCGGAAAATTACGGTAAAAACTTTCATTAAAGCGAGAAAACTCACAAGTAATTGCGCATTAACTTATTCAACGTGTGTATACGCACGAAGTGTTAGAAAACATTTTGAAAAATAAATTAACGATCAATCTAATGTGTTAAAAATTACGTCATTTATCAAAAATTATATCAGACTTATTTCATACATAATTTACACACCGTACACACACACACATTAACCAGAACTCTATCGATACCAGACTCTTCCGTCAAAATGGCAAAACACGTCGCATATTTCATCTCACCTCTTTCAAATCTGACTTAATAGACACACTCGAACGCATATCCGGAAATCAGTCGAAATGATATTGAATACGCTTTTAATTTCAACGCGCAACTTGCTATATAGCTACTTACGTCGATAACGAAATTCATCTCGAACACAATCCACTCAATCTACACATTGAAGCAGAACTGATAAAGCGTTCGCTTACAAACACCTTAATATTTCGTTATTGCGTGTCCCCCCCCTCAAAAAAAAAAAAAAAAAAAAAAAAAATTAAAAACGAAGAGTTTGCCAAAGGTTTTAATAACCAAAATAAATGACTCATCTCTTCCATTTAGTGAAATATACGAAACTGAATATCAAATAAAGTTGTTCGTAAACAACGAGAAACTATCTACACTTGATCACAAACAAATTTTTATGATTTTCCTTGAATAATAGCGATAAATTAGAACACTAAAGAGTTCACAGACAATTTTACATGTTTATTAAACATAATAAAGGAAGCGCGTCGTTTTTTAAAACATAAATGTACTAAAAGCCACTATACACGTACTATATCTACTCCAAGATATATCAATTCGTTAAAAAAAAAATACATATATATATATATATCAATTCGGTTGATCGTAAATTAAGTACGAGTAACACAATTGATAGCATTACGATGGAATATAAACGGTTTATTTCTAAATTATTCCGAAGTTTTACCGCTCCCAAAACAATTACTTCCCGATTACCGTCAATTTCAATTTACATCTTACCGAACCTCATTCGATTTTTTCATCTTTCTTAAATATAACAAATACCCATTCTCACCCTCTCTAAAATAATAACTTACCTAACCAAAAATATAAGCGGCGTTCGTCGAACAAAAATATAAAAGAAAAGAAGTACAACTTATTTCATAATTTCTCTTTCAACAACATTAGATAAACCAATAAAACAACAATAATAATCATATCGTAATATAAAAAAAAAAAAAAAACTCAGTGAATAGAATAATATATATTTACTAAACATTATTATTATTATTATTATTATTTCTACAATAATTCATATCGACTAACGAAAACAGAATATGATATATCTGATATACGAATTTTAAAACCACGTACATATATTAAAATATATATTGCCATCAGACGATTCTACAATTAATTGAACATTTCATTAATAGGGAAAAACGAAAAAAAAAAAATAGCTATAATTATACTTTATCCCAATTGTGCGTACGACCTGAAAGAGGTGATATAACGCCTGGAGTAGCTGATACGCCATCTTTAGTTTTCCTGAACATAAACATTAACATATATAACGCGTATTTAAAATTTTATCTATCTATCTATATATATATATATATATATATATATATATATATATATAATTCAAATCAGTGTCAACTTTATTGCATCCTTTTAATCTAGGTGTGCGATTCTCATTGACGCATACTTACAATACGTTTTCTTGGAATAGAATGTGTTATATGAAGAAGAAAAAAACACTAAATTAAAATAAAAATCAACAGCTGGAACTTTTCGCAATAAAAGATGTAATGAAATTTAATAAAATTCGTGTCGAATGAAGTTTACAACATTCAATAAGTAAAATTTTCTTACAATTCTATCTTGATTTCGAAGAAAATTTCTCCTTCCTCTGTCGTAAAACTTTTTAGTTCTCAATTAAACCGAAAATATTAAACATTTGTATAAAAAAATTTTCACGTAAAAAAAAAATAAAATTTTATATATATATATATATATATATATATATATATATATATATATATATATATATATATAATTTAGCGTCGAAATATTTTTTTTAATTCGTCACACTGCTCGAGTCAATAATAAGACATTACTGAATAATATTCGATAAAATATTTTAAAATTATTCACCGAGGACTGCAAACAACAGATTTAAATAAAAACGTATATGTTTACAAAACTAACGTCCGGAAAATATGCGTGAAATCAAAATAATAAATACATCTTCTCACGCGTGTTTTTTTTTTTTTAACGATAAATCACGTATACAATATTAGAAGTAATTATTCGCGAATAAATTTTTCGGTTAATTACAAATAAAACGAATTTGTGACAAATTTCATAAATACTAAGTCGACCTTTTGCAAAATGACATAATTATCTTCAAAATTATTAACAAATAACTAAAACGCAAACCGAATAACACGAAACAAATACAATAACAGAAACGACAATAACAACTGGAAACGATTTTTTTTTAATCCAAATTAAACACTAAATACGCCGCATAGTACCCTAATATACACGTTCGAACACTGAAATAATAATTCAATTGAAATATTCGTGACATCGCGTAAAAAGTTGTTTAACTTTAAACTACATTTTTCAAAATATAACTTTTAAATGTCCACGTAATAAAAATTTTACATAACTAATTAGATGCATATTTGTATAAACACGAAGAAAACTTTATTTTTTTTTATGTTTAAATTGTAGATCGACTATCTTAGATGTTTATTCTAACACTGCATGAAATCATTTTTAGAAGGTTAAATTTAAAGTATACAAATATTCAACGAGCAAAACTGGAACAAATGAAACTATTATGAATAACAATCTATTTAGAAAAAAAAAATCATAGCTGACATTTTCTGCCTCGTATGCGAAGATGTTTGACGGAGTAATGCATTTTAAATCAATTTTAAAATATTTAACAGTTACGCGCAAAACATATTATTGCCGATGATAATTGTAGATTCACTAAACACCACTTCAAATTAGAAATACGGTACATAAATTAACAACACGCGGAAATAAAAATTGCAACATTTAAAATGTTGAAAATACACAATACTGTACCGACAGAAATTAGTATAGATAACTTTGCAAATATAACAAATCAAACTAAATTCAATTATTCATGACAAAAAGGAGAAAGAATCATTACGGAGAGTAAACGTTTTTTTCAAGCTGCTATAATATTACTTAGAAATACATAATAGATCATATTATGTAAAGTATAAAATTATGTGTATAAAACAATACCTTGATTCAGTTATCTGTTTCACTTCTCCAGCTTCTATTACTTTTTCAGGAAATCCAACTTCACGACGAGCATCTCGAGTATAATAATAATTATTATATAATTTACTATGAGGACCGGTTGGTAAAAGCGGTGGAGGTTGTGTTCTAGCTGATAATTCATCTGGAAATCGCAAATGTTGCTTAGCTATTCTCTGTTTAAAATGGCAAAAAAAAAAGTGTTTAAAGAACATAAAATTTTACATCGAAATAAGTAATCGCCTTATATTTTACAATTATAGTTGAACATGTCTAAAAGAAGATACCGCAGATAAAATTTACTTACACCTAACAGCTTAGTTCGAAAAAATTGAGAAATGTAAGACAAATCTCTAGGTTCAACTTTTGGCATTTTAATTTGTAACACGACGTTTTAAAAGAAAAATAAACAAGTTTAAAATCGCAATAAAATTTACAAATTGTGATATTCAATATTAAAATTCATTCGACTTGTTACTATCTCAATCACTGTTAGCACTAAAAATGTATATAGGGTACGAAAAATGTAATCAATGAAACGCATTTAAAAAGATAAAAATAAACCGATATAACAATTAGGCGTTTATTATAATAATTAAATATTTGCACATTTTATGTTAAAGTAAATTTTTTACCGATTATAGACAGTTTACACAAGGGTCCGCATGAGCGTTAATTTTAACGTGCGTTGCGACGAACGTTACAACATTACTGTACACAACTAGTAGCCGCGCTTTCCAACGTGCGTATTATGCTAAATCGCGCGTTTAGTTTTGCGCGCATACGTTAAGCATTCTATTTTTATTATTTACACGAGCCGCACGAGCTCTTTCCTAACGTCCGTTTTGTGGTAATCTGTTTTAAAAATTTTGTACTTTTCTGTTCGTTTTGTGCTAACTGTTTTAAAAATGGATACCTCTTTTCGTTTTATTGTAAACTGTTTTAAAATTTTATACTTTTAATACTTTTTACGTTCCTAAGTTTTTCCTAGTTTTATATATTAATTAACAGTTATTGTAAAAAATTGATTAATTGATGAGATAGAAAAGAGACCAGTTTTATAGGACACATCTGTAGAAGAGTACAAAGATAAAACGAAAAAGAATGCAGCGTGGATCGCAGTAGTATCTTCTTTAATTGAGAGATTCCAAGATGAAACAAATGCAAAACAGAAAATATTAAGTAATAATTTATCAACTATATGTTAAAATACGAATACAATAAAATTTATTTCAAACATTATTATCATTTATAATTTAATAATTATATATGGATTATGTTTACTTCTAAAACAAAAAGTAATTTAAAAAATGAATTGCTATAATGTATAATACAAATCTACATATAATATTACATACAAATAAAGTAATGTTAGAATTCTTGGTTTAACGTAATTGTAAATTTTAAATTCTATTGTATTGTCAATCTAATTACCCAGGTTCGCTTATAAAATAATTTGCCAGCGCGTCACGATGGCGATTAATAGATTTATTTACATTTATGTTCTCGTTAAAATTAATATCTTCAAACCCATTAATGATTAGAGTATCATCAAAATTGAATCCATCCCGTTTGCGAACAAAATTGCGCAATACACAGCAACATTTTACAATGTCAACAGTAAAATCTACATTTACATCTATCGGTCTGTGAAATACACACGCCATTTGTTACTGAGAAGTCCAAAAGCACATTCCACATAACATCTTGCTCTCGACCTTCTGTAATTAAACACTCTTTTTAACATCGGTAAATGTTTTCCAGAGAATAAGGACGAAGAAGGTTAGATGATAGGCCAAATGCTTCATCTCCTACAAATGTAAAAGGTAAAAGTATTGTAATGCCTGGCACTTCAGTCGGTTGAGCAATCGTTAACGTTTTATTTTTAATATTCCGCCATAAAGATGAATTCCTAAAAATTGTAGTGTCTTTATCATAAGCCCCGACATCCACATATTTAAATGTGTCATTTGTGTCATCTATTGCTAATAATACTATTGAGAAGTAGTGTTTATAATTCATATACGAAGATCCACTTGCCATAGGTTTGTAAACCATCGACAGCCCCTATGCAATTTGGAAAATTGGCTAAATTTTTAAACCTCCTCTGCTGTATTATTCCAATCCAATTCATTAGGAACGGGTATGCATTTTTCTTTCATTATATCCCAAATTATTCTGCACACATTTCTTATAATTTGACTAGCCGTTGAAATCCTAAAGTTATAGTGCAAATCTTTTATACTACATCCTGTACCAAGATACCTCAAAATAAAATAAACCTTATTTTAGTGCATTAAATGTTAACTAAACAAGTTCTCCTATTTTTTTTTGAGAGAGTGCAAGATTTAGAAAAAAATGAAGGAGTATAACAGATAACGTCATTCGATGTAGAAAACGATCGAAGCAACCCGGTCTGGATCTGGTAGCACAAGATTAAAGAAATATATTTATGAGCAGCAGTTAGATGATTTCTGGATAAAAATATGGAAAAGAGGGCTACTAATAGTAGCACTGTTGAACAAGCAGAACAAGAAACAACTGACGAACAAAACAATGAAAGTGACATAGATGAAGTTAAGGTTGGAAGTCCGATTACTCCCAAAATAACATTAAATATTGGCAAATTAAAAGTCAATATTGAAGAAAAATTAATTCAATTTATGGACGCCCATCAAGTAAACCGTGAATTGAATGATGAGGATGAAGATTGGGCCTTTTTAAAATCGCTTTTACTAACGGTCAAAAAATTAAATTCGGAAACTAAGCAGTTATTACATAATATTCAAAAATCGAGTACGGAAACCAATAATGAACAAAACGGCTTGTTTATTTTCTAATTTTTCTGTACATAATTGATTATATAATATGTTGTTATTAAAACGTAATTCATTGTATTGTGTAATTCATTAAATAGCTTACCTTAAAGTAACAGCAAGCATTTCTTCCGCTGGGATTGCCCTTCTCATATTAGTATTTTCTTTTGTAATGTGAATTCTTATAGAGTCTAACAATTCATCAAAAGAATTTGAAAAAAATTGTTCTGTATCTGCTCGAAGAGAACCGTATAACATATAAAAATGGTCATGTATATATCTTTCATTATAGGATGTACCCACCACCTTCTCTTTTGACAGTTCTTTTTATTTTTTTATGTATTGAATTACTAAATATGAAAATTCAACCGTTCATTATAACTTCAATAACACAAATATTCTTAAATACTTTATGGCAATTTTCGCTGAAAACAGAGTTTTACACTATAGAAACCGATACACGATACAGCGATACTGAAGTTGACGCGCGTTTTAGCTCATCGTTTGACACTATTTGAAACGTGCGTTAGCAATACGCGCGTCACAACGTGCGTTAAACTACCGCTCGTGTGTCCTTAGCCTTAGCCTGACAAGACGAAACAAAAATACTATATTCAACCGCTAGGTGCGCATAGTCAGTTACGAAAGTATGAGTCTAAAACGAGGGTGTTAGTTCAGGTTAACAGATGAAAATAATGAAGATTAACTGAATTCTGTTGATTAGTAATATATGATTAATTTAACCATCGCATACGACACAATGTATTTCATTTATAAAGTAAAAAAGAAGTCTATTATACGCGTTATCACGGCTATTTCTATTACATTATCATGAAATAATTTTAAAATCATTATGTTTACATTTAATTAGAAATATTTATGTCATTCATCAGAAATAAAAGCATTTTATGAAATCAGAAAACGTTTCATTCTAAATAGTTGTGTAATTTACTACGAATAAAAATATTTTGAACATTCAAAACGAATTTTTGATTATTTTGAAGACAATGTATATGATTTTTATATTATACAATACGCATTATTTTCGCAATAAACGTTCTATCATCAACTAAAATATATTCGAGCAAAAACTCGAACAAATATACTTTTGTACAGTCTATCTGTTTAGTATTTATTTTTAAGCGAACGTACCGGTAAATGTTCGTCATCTTGCATTCTGAAAGAATTATCACGTAAGGAATTACTTGTTAAGTTACATCTCCATGCAATTCTACGTCTACAATATGTTCCTGTCTTATGGAAATTCGCGAAAATAATTCTGAACAAAAACCAGAAACACCACCTGAAAACGCGTCTTTTATCGGCCTATTTCACTACCATCCATTTTGGGCAAAATGTTTATAAAAATTCTTGAAGAAAATCTAGAAAAAATTATTAACGAAGAAAAGATTATTCCAAACAACCCCGGTTTCAGTTTAAAAACCCAACAGTACAAGTACATAGACTTCTTCGGGAAATTGAAGAAACTTTTGAAATGAAGAAAATCTGTTATGCAGTCTTTCTCGGCGTTCGGCAAAACCTGGGTAAAAATATGAAAAATTCTACCAACTTGAGAGAGAAAGAGAAAGAAAACATTAATTGAATATTTGAAATTCTTAAATTACTACAATATGTACGCAAAAGATTATTTTGGAATATCATTTATTAAAAACTGATGTTGACCAAGAACGCTTCTTTATAGAACTCCGGCAATGAATACTTCAGTTGAAGAGTTGTTTAAAAAGTCAGTCACGTAGAATGTTCGATTGGTTAAGTAACCTTTAATTAATTTAATAACCCCTAGAGGGTGCCAAAATTTAATCATTCTATATAAAATGTCATTACGCAAGTTCTATTAATCCTTTCAGTCACGACTTTTGGTTATTATAAAAAAAAAATTTACTTTATTATTTACTCATTATAGACCATAAATAATATTTTAGTCAATTTTCAAAAATTAATTTGTCCACCAATTTCTCAAAAAAAAAGTGTTGCAAATTGACATCAAGATGACTGTATGGAGTAAAAATACATGAAAATTAGAAACTGACAAATAATAAACATGAACTCCTTTTATTGGCATAATTTACTATATTATATATATATATATATATATCACCTATCCATACCCATCTACACCACCATACACAAAAGACACATCATTATACATATATATATATATAATGCAAAAAAAAAATTATAATTATAACAGTAAAAATATTGCTTATATGTACTTATTAGTATAGTGACTACATTTTTCTAGCTAAAAATAAAGTAGAATACCATAAAATATTTACAAATACATTAACAGACACTATTACTGATATTTTAAGAAACAATTTTAATTTTTGTTCAAGACATAGATGTATATTACACTTTATACGATACCACCGACTCTGTCCTTTACATGTAGGGTTCTTACACCGTACTCTCCTTTCAGAGTGTTCAGGAAAATGACCGGTACCATCTGTCCTCACATTTATAGATGGCCTATACTCAAAATTAATGTGCACTGAAGTTGTTTCTTGTGCTATATTTCTTGAGGTCGTCCTCGTTTTCTAATTGGTGTTTTATTTTCTTTAATAGCATATTCCTCGTCAATAGAAGTTCAGAAAGAAGGCTATATTTATTATTATTTTCACATACCTCACGAACTTCATTTCTGATGATCCCTAACTTGGAAAGATAATTAGGCGTACAGTTATAACTTTTTAATCTAACAAATACAGAGACGACATTTTTATATAGAAGATATCAATATTTAACCCAGGGCTCTTTTGGAATTATCTTTTGAATAGTGGCATATTTTTTTTTTTTTTTTTTACCTTTTAACGAGCTTTTTCATTCGAAAAATGACGGAAAAGAATGGTAAAACATTTCCTCAAGCTTTGGTAATAATCGTCTCTATTGCAATTTGACACGCCTCTCAATCGCCGGGAAGTTAGGTCCGATCGAGTAATCGCATTAGCTGTCTCATTTTCACGAAACGTCACAGTAGGCTTTAAATTTCGCTTTAGTCATTGCCGTATAGATAGTTCTAATATCCTTATTGTAAATTCCGCTTAGTCTAGACAATTGTGAAAGGACATTCAAGGAGTAAGGAAGTATTAAGATATTTTGTCTTCTACGTAATCTGATAAAAGAAACATCCTCGTATATGGCATACATTACCCTTAAAAATGATGAGCTTGCATGTGCGGAACAACTTGGAGATGTTTCGATTGAAGTAAAAAAAAAAAAAAAAAAAAAGGCTACTGTATACTTATGGATGTTCAATAGAGCCATCAGTGTATGTAATTCCGTGAGCATTGTGCTCCTTCTCCGATGTTGATTCGACAATAAAATTATTAACTACATTTAGGAAACTCTTCGATTTATCGAATGAGCTAGTATCTAACTCTAATTTAATTTGTAAAAGGAGTCTGAAGTCGTCTGGACTAAATTCACGTGGCAAATTTTTACCAATCCAGTATTTATTATTGCGAGCTTTGTATACGTGTGTAAGTTTTTTTGCTGATAGATCAACTATGAGGTTAAAATTTATATCGTTTTTTCAACAATTCGTCTTTGTAAGCTCCAAAACATAATACATTTTCAATATCGCTTTAATGTTCTCAGTAAATAAAAGATGCCGAAAGTAGCCGTACAATAGATTGATAGCTTTACAAGAAGTTCCTTTAGTCATAACTGATTTAGTATTCTTTTTCTTACGGTTTTTAACGATATTAACAAAATATACCCACTTTATTAAGTCTGTATAACAAATATTTTTTTTCTCTCGCCCATTTAAATTTAAAAAAATGTAGTCATATTGTTACATAGTATTTTCACTTTTCACTTATTACCATATCACTATATTTTGAAGAAAAACAGATATCGATTAAATTTCAACCATCTCCAACAAAAGATTATTTAACTGACGGAATAGTGTGTCACGACTGGATAGTCCTCTAATGATAAAAATATTAATTTTAGATCGGTGAAATTATTATAATCATTCTATTACATACTGGAATCGAAGAGAATTTTGTCAACTCATCGAATACAATTCGTGGTTTGATTAATAAATATAAAAACAACTATATCAATTGTTAGCTTTCACATAATTTCCTAAGTTGATAAACCTCGTGAAAATGAAAAGTTGTCTTAAAAATATGCAGTTATACTATCAAACTAAAACGTATAATGCGTTGACACATAATTAATAGTTAATTTGTATTGGATATTTTAAATAGTTTTACGATTATATCGCGATAACTGTAATCAGATTTTCAGGAAACCGCAATAATCGCTGTCACAAATTATGAGTTCAATATCAGTTTTCTTTAATGTTACTTTATATAGAGAGAAATATATTTTTAATTAAGGAGACCAACAACGAAAAATCGAGCCTAAAATGAACGTACCACGTTTGTCGTACATTGTTTTAACAAATATAAGCTGTAGTAAAATTTTACAAATTGATAAAATTGAAGTGAAAATCAACACGATCAAATAAAACGAATATTGCGCTATCAAATGATTTCTATTAAATTTTTAATTTTATTTTTATCTTGATTGCAACGATTTTAATTGAATCAAAACATAACTCAATGCAAAATAATGTAATACTTTATTTTATGACTATCTACTAATTATTTTAAACCCTTTTTACGGATTTATATAATTTCACGAATCAAAATATTTCATATTTTATCGCTCGAATAAAACTGAAACCTTCGAGACAATAATTACTAAACTGCTACACTGCATGTCGTGAAACTTCCAAAATTAAAAATTTATTAGATTATTTTGTTCGGTAAAATAATAAATGTAACGATATAATATTGTGCTTTACTAATTTTTAAAATTTGTCTTATAATTACGAGTTTTTAATATTTATCTTAAAAATGAACTGCCTTCAACTGCGTTCTTATGTGTATACGCCTGTTTACATGAAGAATTTTTACAACAATATTTTTTCCAAAGAGTTCTACGATACATTGATGAAATCAAATATTATGTTATTTGAAATAGATGACTGGCAAAGGATACGGATAGGAACTTCAATGATTCAATACTTCATCAAAGAAATTCAAAAGTATAACGTTATACTTTTTTTCGTTAATATTTAGTTGTATGTTATGTAGAAAAAAATCGCTGTTTTTTATTTCCACGATCATGTTTGTAAACATTTTCTTAGTTTTTCGTGCATTAATAAGTTATTCTCTACGAATTTAAATGTTTTTGAAACATGTAATGAAATAATTAAAATAAAGATTATTGATACGTTGTTTTACAATTCTAAATTCTTCAGAATGGCAAAAAATGTAATTTTTTTCTTTATTCCGAAAAACTGAGTCAACAAACATAATTTTTTTTAAATAGATGCATTATATATATATATATATATTCTTGAATTTAACGATTTGTTGTCAGGTAAATATTTTAACATTAACTAATCCTTTAATAATATTGGTGAGACGTATTGCCTGACCCATTTGCATCGTTTTTCTCTTGAAAGTGCTCATTAAGCAACGATTTTCATTTATGTTTTTGAATATTTACGTGTTTTTAGACGGGAAATAGTAGACTGGTTTTAAATATAATAACAGTTATACGCATTAGTTCATCATTTACATGAAACTAAAAAGCCATACAAATTTTTGTTCCTTAAGTAATTATTATTATTTTTATTTTTTGTATTCCATTTAGTATACTTTATATTTAAACATATCTCATTATTACGGTTTAGCTATATGTTTTTTCAAATAATACTAAAAATCTGATTCAAAATAAATAATCGACGAATGATATTTTTTTTTTAATACTTCAAATAAATACTTTCATATAATTACAAGTAACGTAATATATGGTATAAATGCTATTATACGGTTTATTATGCAAAACAACATCGTCGTTAATCTGATAGAAACTTGCTGTGTAGATTTTTAAATTTAAGAATGTCATTGAAGTCAGTAAGAAAGAAACTTTTCAACTAGTGAATGAATTATTGCTTAAAATATCATCTTTATTAATTTATACAGAAATTTTCATATATTTTGCGTTATAAGTAGATCTTCAAGACGACTAATAAGTTATTACAAAATAATGTTCAAATTGTTTTGTAAACGTATTTTCTTAATGTATAACGGCAAATGTGACCTTAAACTAATACAAATTAAGTATTTATATGTTATTAACGTTAATGTCGTAATTTTTTTATGTTACTTTTAATTTAGGGGTGTTGTTCATAATGGTAAAAACACATTTTATATTATGGATTCCGCTGAACGGCTTTTACAACGTGCTAAAATTTGTTGTTTACTCACCGGATTTAAGGTTGGATATTTTAAACAAGATTTTATGCACGATGTTTCGTCTAAAGAGAGTTGGGAGAAACATTTAGAAAATTACGAGGTTAATATCATTATATATTTGCGAATATTTAAAGTCAACCGTCACTTATTCATCGCAATAAGTACGTTATTTATTTAATACGCGACAGTGTAGATGAAACTTAAAAATAAACGTAAAAAATCTGAGTCAAGTTTAACACATTAAATTTAATTTGTTATACCTCAATTAGTTTATATTTTATATATATATATATTTATATATATGTATATTTATATATATTTTGGCCTAGGTCAAGGTAAACCTTTGTGCCCGGTAGATCCTAATTTAAGGATTACATACTAAATTATAATTTTAAATAATAATTTTGCGCCTTAAAATAAAAATTAGAAATAATACCTTGTAGTCGTATATTATATGGAAGGAAGACAGCGAAAGATATCATTTTATTAAAAAATATTTGTCTATTAAATTGTGGACAATTAAGGAGAAGGCGATTTATATCTTCCAGGAAATTTATGGAAATATAACTAGTACATTGCCCCTAATTATTTCCATTTGAAAAATCTAATACCATACGGGAATGACCCATGCATAACCTAGAAATTATGGTAGCACATCTGTGGAGTTGTTGAGGGGGGATAGATATTAGGATACGAGCATACCACGGAAATAGCGGAAGAATATTTACCTTTATTTGAGGTTCTCCAATATTCATACCAATAATTGTGATAGTTTGAATTTTAGAGCGTAGATGTGATGATGGAATAATTGGGAGTGGGATACCTGACAAGGAAGCCTGTTTAGCAGCAACATCCGCCGCTTCATTCAGTTTAAACCTGGAATGACTAGGAATCTAACAAAATTCTAAAACACGCATAATTCTTATACATTTGTCTGATATATCGAATATCAACGGATGAGAATCAAACCTGAATGGACAGTTGTGTATAGCTAACTACATACAACGTACTTGTCTTAAACACATTAAGTATATAATCTCAAGCTTTGTCGTCAATAGCCATTAACTCGGTTGTGAAAACGGAAGCGACTGAAGGGAGTTTGAATTTTTGGACTGTTACATTGTCAATGACAAAGGCAGCACCCACCGAACCAGAATTTGTATTAGATTTGGAACCGTCGATAAAGATTTTTCGATAATTAGAAAATGTTGAGTGAAGCTTGTTAAACCATGTATCTCGAGGAAGAGGAACATATCTATGTTGATAATCAGAGAATAGAGATACATTGACATGTAAATTTACTAGGTTGTTACTATATGGTAATGAAAAGTACGCGGAAGGATAAGCAGAAATTACAGCTGGATAGTAAATAGTGCGAAATTAATAGTGGCATTTTAGAAGGAACGAATCTCCACTTATTACTGGTATAAAAAATGAGATTTAGGAGGTATGGATTATAAAAATTAGTTTTTTAATAGAAATCTGTCTGCAAGCATGTTTCTTCTGAGATGTAAGAGAGCGATGATATATATATATTATATAGTGCATGTTTGTACACGTTTTAAAATATTTTAATAATGTAAGTCCATTTTTCTCACTACTCAATTTTTAATTAACCAGTGGATTATTTGTTGGCAATGTGTGATAATAATCGTATAGAAAAATATTCTAGATCCTTTTCTATTCAAAATTAATTATTGTCTGGGTATATATATATATATATATATATATATATATATATATATATATATATAATTTTTGCAACATGTCTTCCGTAGGTTTTGTTCGTAACTACAGACGTTTATTTGGACGCGGTATCTAAGAAATTTATAGAAATTCAATACGCCAATACTATAATTATTGATTCCGACAGTATATGGGATGATGGCGATATGGACAAGGTATTTTTTTTAATTTTGCCTTTTTTATGTTTATTCAGTTATTTGATGAAAACTCAAAAACCATAATAAAAATAGGAGAAGTAGAAACTGAAGCAACAATAATGGAAGGAGTCAGACAAGGATGTAGCTTATCACCTACACTGTTCAACATATATATATATGTATATATATATATATATATATATATATATATATATATATCTATATATATATATATATATATATATATATATATATATATATATATATATATATATATAGAACAAGCGAGTAAAGATTGGAAACAAAAATGTGACAATGGAAGTATAATATGAAAATAAATAAAAAAAAACACAAAACTTAATGGTATGTCACAAAACGAAAGATAGAAAAGAAATAAACATAAAAATAGGCGAAGAACGAATAAAACAAGTGAAACAACAAAAATATTGGGGTAGTATTGTTACTGAAGACAGAAGGTAATAAACGAGTTTTTTTTTTTTTATATATTATAAATAACTGCCTTTTAGCCTTTTAGGAAGGCAGTTACACTACTGCAATCTTAACCTATAGGTGAAATAATTAGTAACTTTGATAATTTAACATGTTGTTTACGCTGATCCAGTGATCGGTTTCCACTAATATTAACTAAATATTAATTACGAATACGGGGTTCCATAGGAATATAATTATTATTTAACTATAAACTAGGTCCAATGGACGTGTTCGCTTAAGACGTCCCACATCATTTTTCGTGTCCAGTAATCGTATAACTTCTTTATTAGTATGGCCATGCAGTCTCCTCTGTTCGTGTTTGACTGCAAAGTTGTGAATGATGTCATCAACTTGTTGACTGTTCAGGTCATAATGTACATTGCCGGAACCGTCGTGCATTATTCAGCGTCCGAAGAATTGATAATAGCTCTGTTGGAAGCAGAAGCGCACCCCCACACTTTCCGTATGTCTAGATGGGACGTAGGATTGTTTGGTATAGTAATCTCTTGCTGTATAAGTTTACAGTCGTTTGCCAATTAACCAGTACATCCGATTCATTTTGCGAAGGAAAGAATTGCAAAAATTAGCGTTTTTATTAGCATAAAAAATATTCAAATGGAATTGGAAAAAAAGATTTATTAAAGTATTTATACGGGGGAGTGTCGTGGAATTTGAACAAAAAAATGGCCAATCAACTGGAATTTGAACAAAAAAATGGCCAATCAACTGGAACGTTCGAAATCTTGGGGCTGGAGAAGAATAGAAACGGTGTCTTGGACGGAAATAATAAGAAATGAAAAAATATTGAGAAATACTCGATGAAAACATAAGTCTAATAAGAACACTAAAAACAAGGAGACTTACATGAATTGCATCTATATACAGAAACGATGAATACGTAGTACAAATAACAGAAGGAACCGTGGAAGGGAAAAGACTGACGGAAGTACATAAAACAAATACATGTAAAAGCAGAAAACTGTGGCAGTATGAAGAAAATGTCTATCTACAGAAACTTTCCAATCATGGTTGTCCATCGGTCTTTAAGGAATTACGAAGAATATGAAAGTGATAAGTTTTTGTAGTATATTGCATTTTCGTGAGAAATCGAATTACAATATATTCCGTTATACAAATCGAACGATTTTCCTGAACGTGATTTAACATTTCTTTATAAACATTTTTAATAAATTAATTTTAATGCGCGTTAAAAATAATCGAATAATTACGCCGGATTTAACTGTGCGCCATTTCTGTATTTTTCACAGTTAATAAATAAATTCATCGCGGCAACTCCGTCAGATTCGCGTCCTCGTTTTCTGGTTATGAGTACGAATTATCCGTGTAGAACAGCGCGTACTCGCTTAGGTAAATTACGGATACTTAAATGGATTTTTAACGCTGAAATTTTCGTCACAGAAGGAACTGAATGTCTTTCACTCCCTTGGCGAGTTGCGTTTGTTTAATAACGACGAGATAGTTGTATTATACATTTTATTCGCGTTATAGTAAGTTTAGCGTTTATTAAAATTATGCGCGTAATAAGACAATTTACGTTCTTATCGTTCGGTTTTATTAAAACTGACGCATTATTATTATTATTATTATTATTTTTTTTATCATTGTATATAATAAAACATATATAAGATTTTGCCGGAGTAAATAACATAAGACATTGTCAAAGCGAATCATTACCGTACTCAAAATAAAATAAAAAAAAAAAAATTAATATTTCTCAAATTAATGAAAAGTATCGAATCTGTAACTAGAATATTACCAATTTTGAAAGTTGTAAGAAACGCATAATAACGTGCTCGAATAAAGAAATAAATTCTCATACGTATTTATTTATTTATTTATTTATATTATTATTAAATTTTTTTTTCATTATGAAATTAACCTTGTTTAATATATAATGCAATAATAAACTGCTGCACAAATATGGGAATGTGCGAAAAACAAAAATATAATACAACGCTTTCCAATTAAAACTTTAAGACTGATATACAGAATGTCGTGGTATGTTACCAATGAAGCTAGTCATCGCGAACTTGGAGTCTTCGACGAAGCAATAGAGCAGCCGGCTCGAAGACGTACAATGCGCATACGCGGATACTGCAATAAGCTAATCGCTGCGCTTCCGGGCGGTGTACGTCAACCAGACACGATCGAAAAAAAAAACCTAGAATTCGTCGTGGGCTAGTTTAAGAGATGGGCATCAATGGGTGTATTCCCTATATAGGAGAAGACGATAATACCCTTCATAGATAGTCTACGTGGCTAGGAATGAATTAGCAGAAGTAGATAATAATAATAATAATAATAATAATAATAATAATAATAAAATTTATACTAATTGATTTATGTCTTTAGAAAACAACTAAAATATGAGTTAATTCTTAGAACCAAATTTATCATCGTTTCATCATTAGTGATATATTCTAATGAAAATAAACAAAACGGTGATATTAGTTAATGTTGTATCACGGAAGAATTTTTACAATCTTTCTTAAAAATGACTCATATTGAAAAGTCGAATTAACACGATTATTACGTTCTACTTTCTTAAGTCGCGAAAAATATTGAAAGCGCAATTCTGATTAAAATGAATAAAGATAATTCCGATCCTATAAATTTGCAGCGTCCTATTATATCATTGTTACTTTTGCGAGATAGAAAAAATATACTGTGCAAAATTAAATGTTACATTAAGAATATACTTTTAGACTAACAGTTTTGTATAACAATAAATTTTCTAATATTATGCAGCCAGCAAAGATTACGGAAGTTTTCAATAAAAATAAACACCACCTCGCACTGCTACTTTTTAATACTGTTGGGTAATAATAGAGTTATATTGGTCCTATAATTTAACAGTACTCTATCTTATAATTACACTTACCATATCGTTACTTTGTACTTATCATAATGAAATATTCTAATTTTCTATCAAAGTCACTATCGAGTAATATATATATATATATATATATATATATATATATATATATATATATAAAATCATCATTATCATTGTCCCACTCGGAACTGGTGTATCAGGGCATCGTTATTTGTGAATTCACAAGTGGCTAGTAAGTTGAATTTTATCTGTAAATTTCATTGCAAATCTGGTACATTTTAATTTTCTTTTCTACTTCTAGTTCTGCCTTTTGTTTTACGATCAATAAACCATATTCTACCGTATGTTTTCACACAGGATATTCTTGTACCAGTTACCAGAGCGAATACCATATTCGTTGAATATAAGCTGCATATAGTTTCTATATCTCTAGCAGGGGCGTCCGATTTGTATATTTCAAATCATCATTTAGCTGAAAAGCATCTGTTTTGGGAGCCTGGTGTTGCTCATTCTTGCAATATATCCCGACCACTTTAAGCTATTTTAATGAAGTAATAGCTCAATCAACAGAATATTAACTCGTGGCCGCAACACGATTTTGTTCGATATTCGATCCTAACAACGCACGTAAATAATTCTATGTATGACATGTTGATGAAAACGTTTCAGGGTCTACAGTGGAACCCACGCTTATAAACCATACAGTAACATCGGTAACACTATAAACTTGTGGACGATTAGATTAACGGACATCGCGGTATGTTTATTTGTAAAAACTCTTCGATTCAATACGCCCGATTACTGCTTTAACTACCTGTGGTCTGCTCTGAATTTCGTCGTGCTAAGACGCATCAAAACAAAATACAGTCATAATCAAAAATATCGAGGATAATGGCCAATGCGCCATATTATATTCGTAACAACATCATTCAGGACGATCTAATAAATGTTTCTTCGGTTATGGAGGTATATAAGCAGCAGTACAACAGAATGCATATTGTTCAAAATTTAAATCTATTAATATCACGCATGAAAACCATCGGACTTCCGGATAATCCAGTTAGTTAAAGAAAAAACAATGTTGAAATGCGCTGTCTAATCAATAATAATTAATAGTAACAATTAAATAACGTAAAAAATTGACACATGCAAAAAAACGATTGGAATGCATCGTTATTTAAGAAACACTGAATTAATTATCAATTGCGTTGATGACCTAAGATTCGGCATGCAAAAAAAATACTTAATACAGATGGATTGGGTGATCGGATGACGAGGAGTAATTAATTTATTTTACGTAGGTTGTTTAGCAAATGTACCAATGATCTGTATCAGATTATTAAACTGTTTTACTGTATGTGATTCACTAAGAGTAGATAAATTTAATGTAATGTTTTACTGATGTAATGTTTAAAATCACACCAGTTTGCGCGTTGATAATAAAATATATATATTTTTTTTTTATAATGAAGTATATAGTGTTTTATGAGTGAGTGTGATCTGAGGAGAAATCATAGAGATATGTTGTGTTGTAATAGAAATATTTTTAACGGCCATAGCACATTTATTGCTTCTTAGCCTATTGGCTAAGATCAAAATGTAGTATCTGTTCTTAAGAGAAAATATTTTTTTTTTTTGGCGCATATTCTTTATCTTTATACATTAAACAGTTCCGTGTGTATAAAAAGTTATCCCGAAGTTTGCAAAATGAATCTGTCAGTCATATTCGAGGAATATGTTGATTTATCGGGGAGTTATAAATTAATAAAACAATAAAAACACGGTTTTAATCACTATAAAAAATTTTTAGTTGCGCGAAGCTTTTCAACAATTACGTCATTATCAATCGTGTACAATAAACGTTACATATAAATTAACTCTAATATTTATATAACAACAACTTATATACATTGGATATACATTTAACTGGCTATAGGTAATTTACTATTAAATTTATTTTTACAATGATCTTTACTTATAAAACACCGATTTATAATTCATTCTTCGTCAAAATGATCATGTTATTTAACAAATTATGACTACTTCTGTGTTTTATAATTTGTAATTTTTCTTACATATATATATATATATATATATATATATATATATATATATATATATATATATTTTTTTTAAATTTATATTCTATGTGTAAAATTTTTATATTATTCGTTATATTTTCTATGTTTAATGTTATGTTTTTCTTCTCCGCAGTGTTTGTCATAAAGTGACTTGTCATTTTCATTTTTATATGTTAGTCTTTAATTTATTTGTCACCCAGTTTCACCTATATATAAAACTTATTACTGGGGAGCGCGGATTCTTATATATTTGAGTGTTTTTTGGCTACTCTAGGGGTCTGAATATAAAAAATCATTACAAATGGAGTCATCCTGATTACGGTGATGAATTTTTTTCTGCATATTTTTAAATTGTTACATTTTATTTGCATATTTTTTTTTTGTATTATTTGTATATTTTACTTTTGTACTTTTACTATTTTGATAATGTTTTTACCTATTTTGTAAATTTGTATACATTTCGGATACTATTTTCAGTAAATAATTTTGTTTAAGCTGGGAAAGAAATTCTTCTATTTGTGTTGCGTGGCTGCAATATCAATCAATTTTTGTTTATTGTATTTATAACTGCTTCCTTAAATTGTTCTGTTCTACGTTGTGTTTCAAATAAAAAATGTAATGTGCAACACGCATTAAGTTTGCTTTAAATTTTGATCTAGTTGTGTATAAATGCCTCAAGTAAAAAGTTCAAAATTAAAGGAATATGTTTAATTTTATCATAACGCCAATAAACAGGTGTTCACAACAGAAGGTACCGCCCCTTTGGCTGAACGTGAAATCCTCAAGGACGTCCAAAATTAACAACTTTTAGTGTGCATTACATTCGCATGAAAACGACTACTAATGAAAACATTTTTCGGCGGCCGTCAAAAATGTTCGAAAAAGTTCAATTTTTGGAACCGTGTTTCGAAATTTACTAAATCAACGAGATAAAAAGAAAAAACTTCTTGTTAATTAAATATGAAAAAAATAACTTTCTGGATGAATTGAAAATTATACTTTTTTCAAAGTTTAATGATACTTCTTCCAAAGTTATGTCTGTAATAAACGACGGTTGATGCTAATATTCAACGATTGGTCAATTGGGGCTTTTTAGTAGCGATTATAAATTAAATATTTATTATTTTTAAAATTAATTTTTTTAATATAAATATATATATATACATATATTTATATATAAGATTAGGTAAGATAACAGTGTATCAGATTTTACGCTGATGAGAACAGGTAACATACATCACTTAAATTATAAAAAAAATTAATAATGTAACTTAAATATAGAATGATTTCGATAATTTAAGTCAATGGGATTATCAATTATGGATTAGTGGATTAAAGATCTCTAGTATATTAAATATTTATTTTTTTAAATATATATGTATAATATATACATAAGGTTAGGTAAGATAACATTGAAGTGTATCAGATATTAACACTCCGCTAGTCGCGTGTTATTTTCAAACAAATGTGGTCGCGCTGTATCTATCAGATACAGAAACTTATATTGTTAACATTTAATAAAAAGGAAAAAAATATAATTTATAGTCGAAATAAAAATAATATTGAATTAAATTTTTTTAATAGTATGGATATATATCATGGATCACAAAAGAATTAACGTATTGAAATACATAAGATATTTATATATATATATATATATATATATATATATATATATATATATATATATATATATATATATATATATACAAAACTCAATGTTAGTATCATGATAGTTACAGTTATTTTTATGGGTTAGTGAATTTAAAAAAAAAAAACATTTTCTTCTTGTTTAATCTTCATTTTCCCTGTTTGATTCATCTTCACATTCTTGGGGACAGATAAATGCACAGTGCTGCAAACACAAGCTTGTACCACATTTTTTACACGAATATCTAGTTAAACGTGTTTTTTTTTCTGTTTTTAACACAGTTTGCACCTTTTACGTGAAGAATTATCATTTTCACCGCTGCTATTCACTTCTTGTTTTTCAGAGTATTTTCTCTTTGGCAAAATTTCTTTCAAGCGCACAGCGGTGGATATTGGCAAACAGCTGATTGCCGCTATTTTCTGAAGCTGTTCCTCAATCAATTGTTTTCCAAGTTGTTTTAAAAATACTCTTCTCCTGATTGCTTCATTTCCATTGCTGAAATATAGAACCTTGAAGTTAATTCCCGAAATATTGAGTAATGAAAGGAATAATACCATAGACTACCTTTTGGTGTTCCTAGCGACTATGATGAGCACATTTTGTCCATTATAACGACTCCAATTTTAGTTTGGTTATAATAAATTATTATCTCCGGTTTTTGCTTGTTTCCCGTACTATCATCGATTTTATCATTTAAGTGCATTGACGATATTAGTAAAACATTGTTTTTAGTAGTTTTATTTTGAGGAACATAAGAAACAAGTGTACCTTCCTTCCGAAAACCAAAAATGCTAGAAAAAATCTCCCGGTTTTTTATATTTTTGAATTCATGAGGTATCTGCCATTTTTTTTTTTTTTAAGTTCCAACGAATTATGTGTAGAATGTTTTACAGTCCACGAGAGCAAATATTTTTAATCCATATTTGGCTGGTTTCGAAGTAATATATTGGATGAAGGGACACCGTCCCCTGAAGGCTTCTAATTTTTAATCTAATGTTGCACATTCGCCAAGACGGTAGCATGACTGACAATTCGAAACTAACCTTTCAAACAGCTCACGTACAAGAGCCAAGCGATCAGTTTTTTTTCCTTTCTGATCTTGTTTCCCGGTTATCAAATCTAATTACTCGCAAAAGAAATCTGAACCTTCGTAAGCTCATGGTCAAATGAAATATTTCAATTCTAAATCCGCTTGTGTCCCACAAGTCATCAAGGTTCAATCGTCCTGCTTTAAAAAGACTAGCTAAGAACAGAAGTGCTATAAAAGCTTTGATTTCAATCACATACGTATATAAAGTATCTCTATCGCGCGTGTAATTCTCTTTTATAATATCAACATATTGATTGGTATAAATTACAATCATATTCAGCATATTATTATCGAATAAGCACTGCCAAAGTTCTAAAATATCGTTTACATTTTGTGCTTTACCCTTTTTACACCTGGAAGCTTTACAAGCAAGTTGTTGTTTTTGGTTCTATTTCTTCGAGTAGTGAATGGAGTTTTCTTTCAACAATAAGAATCGATTATCTTATTTCTATGTTTCCTAAGGGCAACATATATTCTTCTTGTCTTTCTTCACTAGATTCACCAGCACTAGAATCAGTAACGTTCTGCTCGCTACAAGAATCTTCTTCACGTTCTTGTATACCTTCAGAATCATCGGTATCAGTATCTTCCTTTTCTTCATTCTTGCACTTCATGTGTTTCCAGTCCCTCATTATCTGTATTCTCATCTTGTGATTCATCTAACAATAATTTTTGAATTTCCGCTGTCAGCGTTATTGGAATAAAATAAACTTTTTTGGAATCCATTTTATATCTGATAAAAAAGACAAAGAAAATTACAATTATCTTCATGAAATTTCAATTAAAATGAATAATTTTCATGGAAATGAAAAAAATGACAGAAGTGGTCGCGCTGTATCCCTGAGATACATTATGTGTTAGCGTAATGAAATTGAGTACAAAATTCTTAAAAGTAGGCAAAAAGATTGATGCAAAAAATACAAACCATAAAAATTCAAGAAAAAATATAAAAGTAAGAAATACTTACAAGAATAGTCGCGTTGTATCTCACAGATAATCTATACCAATATCCTATTTAAACAACACACAACGAGCGCGCAAACAATAGTAAAACATTTCTCAACAGACACTATGAAGATAGCAAAAAAGAATCTTCTCGTCAATATAGCGCACTCTAGTTATTAAAAAAAGAAGTAATAGTGTATCTGTCAGATAACACGCGACTAGCGGAGTGTTAAGCTGAGGAGAACAGTAACATACATCACTTTGATCGGTTGCCCAACAGCCCGAGAAATGATCTAGATGATGAATATTGGTAAATTTTAAAATTAATTGAAAATAATATTTGAACAATATGTTTCAAAACAAATTAAATTAATAATATAATTTAAAAAATTAATAATATAATTTGAATAAAGCATGCTTTCGTTAATTTAAGTCAATGGGGTGGAAAATGGTAGTTACTCTGTGATAATATTGATAACAGTGTGTTATGTTCTGGGATTCGCGCGGTCATTTATTTTTATCAGTTGTTACTTGTTGTTAGGATTAAGTTTATTTAATTTTTTTACTTTTATTTATATTTATTATTAAAGTAGATTTTAATAATGGAAAATTTGGTCGATTTTCATGGAGGGCAGCGAAGGCTGTCGTTTCTTGTGGTGGACGAAGAGCGTCACACCTAGCACAGGAAATCTGGCGCATTATATGTTTAGTAAACGCTGTGATCTCCTGAAGTTGGACAAAACGGCGGAAAGACAGATTTATGTAAATTGAAAATGAATACCGAAAATTACAAGGATTTTTTGTCTACGTATCTATCCGATCCGCTGCCACATGAGTTGACTATACGGAAGAATTGTATACCGGCACTTAACAGTGATGTCGTGGAAGCAGTTAGGGCACGGTAAATAGAATACACGGTAGGGATCACGCGCAGGCTGCTTAGCAGCTATTACATCATTGGAGTCCAGTCGAGCTCGACGATGTACAACGTAAACGCTACTTTCGGTTCCTTACTCTAGCTGTGATTATATTTACAATTTTACATTCCTCCCTTTTCGATATAATTAATTTATTTTAATTTTATAACAATTACATTATATCTATTAACATTATTTAACGCAATTAGTATATCGCTGTTTTGTTTTTCAACTTGTTTAAACGTAATAATTTCGTTAAAAATTGTAGTATGAGGCAAGTTTCATATAAATTTTTGGATATTTTAAATAATACCAAAAATATGATAAAAATTTATTTATATAAGCGAATATTTCACTCACCAAATTTTAGTCAATTTTATCGATTTATTCGTTTTTTTTTTCGCCCATCGTCGGTATTTTTGCTTCGGTAGATTGTTCTTTTACTGGACTTCTTTTTGTTTAGCGTCTTAATTCTGATGAATGTTCGTGTTCTGACGAAACAGGAAATGGCGAACTCATCAATCCCGATGCTGCTGTATCTCAATTTTAAAATGTTGATCAATGTTTTCATTACCTCTGAATATTGATGTTATCACTGCCGTGGTAATTGCTAAAATCTTTTTCCATATTATATACTATGTCTGTCCACTACTCGGTTGGATTCATTAACGCACCCCTCGATATTGTTGCCAGCCAGTCTGTTTGCTTAGGTGGATTTATTTTTGTTGGATGCCCGTACTCAAAAACAGTATCTAGTCCTTTTTTTTTTTTACACGATATGCAATCAGCTAGCATTTTTAACAGATCTTTGTTTTCACCTTCTACTTGGCCCGACTTTTCTTTATCATCCGATAATGTTTCGATCACGCGAGTAAAGTCATTTTCTTCTTCGTGAAAATTTATATATTTTTCTAATTCTTCGCATTCCGATGATTTACTTTCGCTACCTTTTTCAATTTAATTTATTACGTCGGCGCTTAATGTTTCCAGCGCTTCAACGAATTAGCAGTTTTTATTATCGAACCCGCATTTTTACTAAAAAGAAGCCACTTAATTCTTTGATTTACAGCAGTTGGCGAGGGATGATCATAAAATTTACCCAAGCCTCTAATCAAAGAAAAATAAGATTCAAGAATATCTTGGTTGCATCTCGCCGACATTATGTAAGAATATCCTTTACAATATAATTCAGAGAACATCCGCTGAAGACTTCGAATAGAAACCTGAAAAGCAATTTGAAATGGTAATAAATTCGATCTACCGATTACCCTCATCGATGTGCACAAATTATACAATTTTTCCAATGTCTCATTCTGTTTCACTAAATTTTTACCAAATGCGTTTTTCATTTCATTAGTTGGATGAAAAGGAATTCTCGAATTCAGCACATCGAAACCGTCATTAATTGTTTTTAAGAATTTTACAACATGACCGTTGCCTGGAAGTGTATATAACTAATAGCATCAGCTACTGTTCTTGAAAGTAACTCAGCTGCTATACGAACTTTTTGTCTCTCGATCCCCGAAAGAAGTAAATGATTTTGATTAATCTTATAAGCAAATTTAAGATCTCCTTGTTTCTGTAATTCAATTAATTTTAGAAAAATGTCTTTAGTTACAATTTCACCGCTAGATAATTTGTATCCATTTCTCAATAGTTTCAACGCATGAGGAACATCGTAAAAAGCCCAGATCTTACGATTTTCACAAAGCGGATGCGTAATATTTGTTTTATCATTATTAACACCAAGGTCGGCCATAAGTTGGGCCCATGTCACATACAAACGCACGAACTTTGAATCCTGTAGATTCTATCATTCTAATGACTTCAAAAAATAAATTTTTATCCACTGCACAGTCAAAGTTATAATATATGGGTTGTTTCCATTTTCCAACGAGGCTACGAATAATCATAACCTGCACGTAAGAATGAGGACCGCGGATTATATCCGAAATGCTGTCGTAACATATATCAGATTGAACTTTCATTTCATCGAATGAAAGTACAACATCTTTTTCGAAGTCCGTAAATACTCTTGAATGTGATGTCAAAATATTCAAACTTAAATTTATAAAACCCGGGGCAACTGCAAATTCGCTCAAACGACGTTTTATAGTAACTTCACTTGGAATGGGATACTTACAGGCTTCTTTTACGAAGTTGAAAGATTTTTTTGAAATACACCTTAACGATATTGCCTTTGATATGTCGTCAGAAGACCAGCTGGAACATTTTCCACTAACTATTACTTGTTGTTGACACTTCGAGAAAGTTCCTTCAAACGCTTTTAGCCGAACTTTTAAACTCGTAATTTCAGCCTTCGCTGTCTCCAAATCCTTTAAAAGGCTTAAGGAATTATTTTCTAACCGTAATTTAATAAATTTATTATTATCGCTAATATCAGCGTTATTGGATGAACAAATTTCATTATTTGTTAAACCTATGTCTTTAGCGTTGCTTCCTAACAAAGAATTTACAACTTTTTTTTTTAGACTCACGTTTGTTATACCTTTCACTTCGTTCATTTTGAATATCTGACTCGCATTCAATTAATGTTGGTATTCGCAAATGAGGAATCGAATCCTTTTTTAAATTTTTCTTTGGTTTATACCCAAGCAATTCTGATCTCAAATCACGTTCAAAATCATTTTCATTAAAGTGACGAGAACAAACGCGGCCAGTTTCAATATTAAAGTCATCAGCTCTTTTGCTCATATGTAACCACTGTTTCCCTACAGCTTTATCTTTGGGAAACCGATGAAAACTGATTCCTAATTTATGAGCGTTTCTGCCATGATTAGAACACCCAGCGATGACACAACAAGGCATAATAAAAATATTAATAATAATAATATAGTATCAAAACGATCTAACCATTTCTATGTTGATGACGTAATATATGTATAAAAATTGATAACATAGGCAGTATTAAACGAAAAAAAAACCACATAAATTGCATAAGTTAATTTGTTGACCGTAATAAAAAATAAATAAAAAAATACTCGAACAAGCGGCGACAGAAGCACGAAATAATACGGAAGACGAAACAACGGAACGACTACTACAGTCGACTGTCTGAACTAGTGGACACCAGTGACGTCTAAATTTCGTTTGACTACTGCGCAACTAGTTCGTGATACCTACCGTGTATTCTATTTACCGTGAGTTAGGGTTTCTGTTGCAAATCATTAAGTATAGATTTCTATAAATGAAGCAACAGTTTCGTGTGGTCGGTATATTGCATGTATACTAGTAAGAACATTGCAAGATAATTCTAGTGATAGCGATTCGTGTTTTCTATTAAAGTTGAAACAGAAAAAAGTAAATCACCAATTACAAAATTTTTCAATCAATCAATGAATTTGTTATGACCACATGAAATTGAATACGATAAAGTACCGATGTTGATAACAGATAGTGTACCATACATAAAAAAAGCTGGAGATGCATTGAAAGTCGTTTATCCGAAGTTGATTCACATTACTTGTCTTGATCATGGACTGCATCGCGTATGCGAATCTATAAGGAATTTTTATCCAAATATTGATTCATTTATTTCAAATAAAAAAATATTTTTAAAGGCACCATATAGAAGCTAGAAATTTAAACAAATGTATCTAAATTTACCGTTGTCACCGGAACCTGTCAAAATTCGTTGGGGCACTTGGTTTAACGTTTGCATTCATTATGCGAGTCATTATCATAAAGTTGAAAGTGTAATTGAATCATTAAAAGAAGATGCGGTTTCAGTGAATAATACAAAACGTATGTTTTGCGATACTCTAAAAAATCAACTGATGTATATACATGTTAATTTGTCCATAATTGGTTATACTATAACATATTTGCAAACCTTAATCTATGCAAGATGTGGTCAAAAAAATAAAAAACTTTTTTTTTTTTTATATATTGTACCGGTAACAAGAACCATAAACAACGGCGATCACTGTAAATTTGGCGTATTAAACTAACATCTCCAATGAGACATTACATTGCAATACAATAAAATAATTAATAAGTATGGATAATAATTAAGATATAACGCGAGAGTAATATGTGAGGTAAATATTGATTAAAGAACGCATTTTAGTAGTATTGAATTAATGTAAGTAAATAGTAAAGAAATGTAACGATCAGGAAGGATAATTCCGGTTACTAGGTAATCGGGAGAGTATCCGGGCACCACTTCCTTCTCAGTCTCCTAGTTGGATTGCATGGAAGTTCTAATGAGTGCATTCTGAAAATATTGGGATTACTGCTATGTTTGAGTTTGTTAAATAATTCCTCGTACTGGCTAATGTAAACATCCTGGACAAATGAAATATTCAAATCATTATGCAGGGTTAGATTAGAAACGTAGAATGGCGCGAATGTGATTATACGAAGTATCTTTGACTGCTGCTGCTGCACTCTGTTCAAATTACTTGCGCTAGTTGATCCATATAATTCAATACCATAACGCTAAATCGGCGCAATAATTGTGAGATAAATGCGTCTTTTAGTTTTTAAATTTAAGGTTGACTGACGACCCGGCAGTGGATATAATAGCCTAACACGTGCAATAATGGTCTTTCTAATTTGCGCCGTGTGAGCATCCAAGTACAATCCGAGATAGCGTACGAAATCAACTTGTGGGATAATGTCATTATTAATTGTTATAGGTGTATATGTTCAAACGATCTATTAGTAAACATAATATGTTGACACTTATGTGGATTAAACTGTATTCGCCAATATTGAGACCATTGAACAATTCGATTCAGGTGGTTCTGAACAGCAATGTTTGCATATTTGACATCCGAATTCGACGCGAGGATGGCTATGTCATCTGCGAATGTGGCTAGAGTATTTCAATATAACCATAGAGCGAGATTTTAATACCGTATACATCGGAACAATAATGAACGCGAGAGTAGTTACACGACATACGCGATCGCAACACGATAATCCAAAAACTTTCACACGCAATTAAGTAACAATGGTCAATAAGTTCAAGTGGCTAAAAACAAACTAGAGAAAATTATGGATACAAATCCGCAGGTAAACAATTTATTTTGTTCGGTTTAATAGGTATAAATATTAAAATTTGCAAGATATAAAAAAAAGTTAATACAATCGTGTAAATGTTTGCTTCGTGTATTAATGAAATAAGTTTTACAGGACAAGAAGAAAATAAAACAGTTTCATCACCACATAAATTTTGTTCCAAGTACGAATTTGTAAATTACGCTAGTTTATGGAATTATACAGTTGTATTTTCAATGGAGATGATGTGTTGTACTCCTGGATTACTCTCCTGAAGAAATCAGTTTTTTAAAGTATGCACCATAAACATCATGCGATGTTGAAAGAACATTTTCGTTATTTAAAAATGTTTTGACAGATAATCGCCAATTATTTACTGTTGACAATTTAAAAATTTATATAATTGCGTACGTTAACTGAAATAAGTAAATCTACAAGTTTAAACATGGAATTACATGTTTTAATTTTTGATTGCATATTTTGAAGTTTTAAATAATGCCAGGTTATTGTACATCAAAGTCCGCGCCCTGCTCATTACATTTTGTCCAGTTTATTATACTCCAGATTTTTGTAATGTCTCATTCTCTTATTGTTCCAAATTGATTTAAATAATGTTCTCTTATTACTTATTGCTATCATAATATTGTTTATTTTAAACAATTTTAAGAATTTATAAGTGTATTTTCCTATATATTTAATTAATCTTAACTTTTATTTTTTGATTTTGTTCAGTTATTTTTTGGTTTGTGACATAATAGTTCTACTATATTCGAATTGTACTTATTTTGACTATTTGCTTAATAATATTATTTTCTTTATTAAGTTTGGAACAGGAACAGAATCCTGACATTCCAACGCGTGCTATAGATTTCACCGGCTACTTGAAGAAAGTTCTTCCAACTTTGCGGAATGAACGGGTGGATAGCTGTTCAAATCACAAATAGACTCCGTCAAATCAAATGTAATGTTCGACCTCTCGGAATACGCTCTTCAGTCGACGTCGAGATGAAATAGTCATCATCAAGCTCCGACTCAGCCATACTCAAATAACTCATTGCCATCTTTTGCAGAAGAAACCGGGGCTCCGATATGTAATACGTATAATATTAATATTTTCGTTAATCATACCCCTTTCAGAATGTCTTCAATTTAACTCTATCATCAGATTCGCGCTAAACTTTACATCCTCTTTAACTGAAATATTTACCGATAATCCGGACCTTCTGTGGTATATGCCAGCAAACAAGAGATATGGCAACATTGTTTACCGCGTTCAGTCCTCTAAAAGCTCGAACCTTTAATTGCGTGATATTTTTATATTTTAAAAGAAATAATTTTAAATATTAAAATTTATACTATAAAAGAAAAATAAGGAATAAAAAACAATTCGATATATAAAATATTATTCATCTAGTGTTAATGTACGATTTCTTTTAATATTTAATCAAATAAATTTTCGTTTCGGTGTTTCATACGACACATGTATTCGCAAAAGTATATGAATTTACCATTGTGCGATGCGTTCCTCGACGATTTTTATTTTTATAGATTTTAATTTGGCCCATAAACTTTCAATTAACCTGAGTCAACCTGAGTCAAATTAACACTGTGATTAACAGTCTGATGATTATAATTATTGGCTACATTCTGGTGTGCTCGCCATTCATCGTTTATAATTGTCGTTCCAGCAACAACATTCTGCATTATCAACGGGAAATAACGTAGCAGCTGATCTATTTGGAACCCCGACATTGAGAAACATGTTTTTGTTTCTCTACAAATAAAAACTCATTGATTAGGTAAAACCCTTTCTCGATTATATTTTCGTTTAGAAAAGAATGATTCGTCGATTTCTACATGTACGATCCTCCTATTCGTATTCTGTTGTTCGACAATGCATGCAGGGGCGTATTACCCCCAATGCCAAGAATGCCATGGCATAGGGCGGCAAATTTTGGGAGGGCGGCATGTAGGACCAAAAATAAATTTTGTTAACAAAAAAAATTAATTTTTTTAGTTTTAAATCAGATATATTTATCACAAAAAATACAAGTAATTATTTTATAGTACAATTTTTCTTGACTTTCTTAAGGCGAATTCTTCGATCAAATTTTCAAAATTTATTCGTCGATTCAAATCATTTTCGATGCATAACAACCAACATATTTGAGTAACAAAATTTTGGAAAATCGATGGCCTTACATGAGGCGGCGGCACCACTTGTGTGGCGTAGGGGCGACAAAAGTTGAAATACGCCCCTGAATGCATGTTCACAAATTTCATTCAACAGCAGTATGGCCACTCGTATTCAATTCGTCTTTGTGCAATATTGAATGGTGGTTTACTCCATGCATAAATAAAAAGAATTATGATACGGTAATCTAACTTGGAATTCGATATAAACGTACCACAGATCGTAGAAATCTTTCTACACGACATGTAGATTTACAACAGATCCATCTATCCCGAGAACCAGTACGTAATTTCATATCATGATTATTCATGCATTTTTTTTTTATTATGTAGTAAATCTTTTTGTTGTAAAAACGATATAGCACGATTCTTAGTATTTATTTCTTCTGCCAATTCTGAAAAATTCATATTTATTAAATATGATAAAACTACAGACGTGGAATAAGATTAAAATGAATATTTAAAAATAAAACTACTACGAACGAAATAAACACTTAAAAGTAAGAACTATAATGATTACTATTAACAATTATGAACGAAAATAAACACTTAAAAATAAGAATTAAAATTATTGCTATTAACAATTCAACATTTAAGGAAACAAGAAAATCATATTTTCCATTTTAAATATACATTCAAAAATTAGAATTCAAATGATTCGTAAACAAGCTTTTTCCTCACTAGATGCGTAATAATCGAGAGAAATTGGATGAAATATGTGAACGTTACTCATCCAAATTAATCACATTTTTTTATCATTCTAATTTATACAATTTAATATAAAAAACGTAGCAACCTAATTAGTATTTATCCGTGCCTCTAGCCATTAGTAGTGCTGTTCGTGTCACGTAAATTTAAGAAATAATAAAAAAAAAAAAAAAAATTGGTTCTATTACAATAATTTCTTAATGTGATTTCGATTACATTTCATCCTGTCTCTTGCGATGAATACGTTGAATAGGACAGATACCATTTGTTGAGTTAAATCGGAAAATCTGACTTCCTCAAATTTATGGGCAGCGACGCATATCGGAACATGTTGGAAGTAATTCTGCGGGAGACATGAAAGCGGCTTCTTTCGCAGATGTCCAAGAATCTAAAGTACATGGTTATTGCTTGCTGATTGTAGAATTTCATAGACAATGGATGAATGCATTTAGAATTTTCTTTAAGTTATTTGGTCGAATACAGCGAATCTGTTACAATCTGCTCATTTTTAGAAGATTCAATTAATATAGCCTGTCAAATTGGAAATAGTTCACACGATAGGATACTATTGTACGACGGAAGTGGGTAATGGACTACGTCATCATTATACATGACAGCGCAGCCACAATGATCTTCATTATTGAAAAGGTGCGGTATTGAGAAAGGAATTTATTGATTTTCAGCTGAGATATGTTTTGGTTTTCGGAGCAGTATACTGCGAGATTGTGTTACACAAATTTATTTAATTCGTGGGTTTTTTATTCCAAATAATTAATATATCATCTTACATTTATCTTATTTAAAATGTTATATATATATATTTTTTTTAATATATTATTTTCTCTAGATATTACGTTTTCTAGTTTATTCGTATATATTTCTGCTAAAATAGGTGATAAAGTACTAATACCATCATCATCATCCTTTCTTTTTGTTTGTAATATTGGTGGTTAAATCGCTTCAAATTATAAAATTTAATATAAAAAACGTAGCAAATTTAAGAAATAAAAAAATAAATAAAATAAATTCGGCTCTCTGTTACAATAATTTCTTAAGCTAGCTTGTTTATGTGATTTTGCACGAAAGACATCGTTCGGTATTATTACATCACGAACCGTACGCGGTCAATAATACTGACAGTATTTATAAATATCGTCAGTATTACTTAGCGTGCAATGTAAAATACTAATGTACTGATAAAAAATACTGAAGTGATCTTTATCGGCGTTCTTCGGTATTTGTTATAATGACAGTATTATTGATCGTAGACAATTCGTCAGTATTTTCATCATTCCTTAATATTTTTTTATTTTTTTTTGTTAATACGATGATCGTTTCGCGTTTAAAGAATAAATAATATAACGTTTTTTACTAATTTTAATAAATAATTTATAATATTTTTTTATTTTTTTTTTTCAGTTTGCAATTACGCTTTTATTTTAATTTTTAATATTACGGTGACAATTTTGTGTTTAAAGAGTATACGGAGTTTTATTAATTTGAATATAAAATTAACAAAATTGTAAGTATATTTTTATTTCTGCAGAATTTTGATAAAATTAATATAAAATTTTAATTTGCGTATTATATTATAGATTTTTACGTTAATCGATTTTATACCTACGCATTTTGTTGCGCATGAAATTTGAATCAGTTCAATATGAAACAATTAAAGAACCTACGGATTCGAACCTACTGAGAATGTTAAAAAGCTATTTCAATTAAACTGTTTATTACGCATTAAGAAGTTCCCTGTATCCCAAAAAAAAAAAAACACCATACTCCAATGCCTACATGGCTAGGGACGACACACGCGATTATAATCGCATATATAGGTGTGTAAAATGCGGGGACGAAATCGTAATTCATCCGACTGCAACAAAAACACCAACTCCTTACCGAGTGCGCTTTGTGGAGAATCCTTCAAATTATAAGGGTTGTATTATCTATCAAAAGTTGTATGGAAGGAAGTACTACAAAAAATACTGTTGTTAGAAATTTATCTCGAATTAAGACCCAGTCCTCTAAGCGGAATAATTCAAGTAATACGCTACACCATTTATGCTGCAGCTTTACAGGGCAGAGATAGCGAAGTAAATCAATTTGTTAATGCTGGAGATGACACAAAAGTCGGAAATTTCATACATACTAATGTCAATAGTCATCATAAATCAGGATCATAGTATCTAAAAGATACTCCAACTTCTTTAATGAATTTACATTCATATTCAGTCAGCTAATATAGCAAAATTCGGTTATATTAAACCTACTAACTGGACTAACGAGTAAATTGACTAAATGGTGCCCTCCTCGTTAAAAATTTCAACTTAGAACACGAATAACTGAACCACTTATTGGAAATAGATATATTCTTAAAAACTGAGAGCATTGATATCCTCTTCATTTGTGAAAGTCATTTCACGGGCACACCCGTCTTCGAATTAACTAATTATTGTACATATTTTATCCCAAGATCTGATGGGAAAGCTCACGGTGGAAGCGCAACCATTATTAAAGAGAATATTAAACACTATGCGCTAGGTTCTGCATCTGAAAAAGAAATTCAATGTGCATTCACTCATTTGAAAAATTGCAATTCCCGTGGTGTACTGCCCTCCAAATCGCAGACTTGATGAATAGATCACAAATAAATATTTCACAGTATTTTAGGCCGTAAGTTCGTCTCTGGCGAGGACTGGAACGCAAAAAAAAAAAAAAAAAAAAGTCTCATCACGATTTCCTAATCCCAGGAGAAAACTCTCAAATAAAATCATGTTAAATAAATATTTCGGATGTGTGTGGCATCAGAGGTGCACCAACGTATTGGCCCACAGGCTTAAATAAATTTAAGGATTTATGTTGTATTCGTAAAGAATGAATTACTTCTACTATTATTTTACTGTATGTAATGTTGAACATGTTTTATTTGAAATAAAATTTGATTTAATTCGATTTTTTTATTATTATAACTTTATATAGCTCCTCGCCTAATGACGAAGGCGTTAGTGTTCTCCGTATATATATATGCATCATTTAAATGTTGCACTTTGAAGAGGAAAAAACAGACGTTCACGAAATGTAGTGCTGAGAGTGCCGTTCAAAAACGTATATCCACTTTCTTCGGTTATATCGTGCGACGAAACAATCTAGAAAAATGGATAATATCAGATATGCGAAAGAGGAAGACAGCCAACGCGATATGTAGACAATGTCCCGATGATAACTGGCATCAGGAGGCCATTACAGCAAAAGGTACTCCCAAGGGATAGATAGCGATCGATTACACGGAACAACTAAAATGAATCATAATACCACGATGGACTCACGACTATGATGATGATGATGATTATAAAGTTCCTACCTCACTACGGCTTAAACGATAATAAGCTAACGTTGTAATTATTTTACAATCTAACTTATTCTCCCTGACGTCTAAGTTGCAACTATCCAGCCGTTGATTTTGACACTATACGCACGTTATATTATTGCGCACAGCTCTACAGGCACTTATTCGTCGTATTAAATAATGATGAGAAAAACCGAATAACCTAGATGATCCAAAAAAACCGGATGATTATTCGGATGATTATTCCAACGATTTTCATCCGATACTAAGATACTATCTTCTACTTCTTTTTGTATAGTGTCGTCTGTTTTATAAAACGTGTATTAACGTTTGATGTTTCCTGTTGCGTATATATTCTTAGTTGGGTTTTTTTGTTGTTTTTCTTTTTTTGGTACTTCGTTATTAAATTTTTTTCCCGGATATTTTTTATACCTCTAATAATTGTTTTTATTAAATTTTTAAAATTATGTAGAATAAATATATAAAAAAAAAAAATGAAACGGATTTCGAAGTATTTTTTGTAGATCTTTTTGTCATACGTTAAGGAAAAAAAATTAATTTTCTATATATTCCTTAATACGGCGAAATTAATTTGAACGATTTTATTTTTAATTCGTAAACCCACTTTGCGACTTAAATAAAACGAATCATTCGAATCGAATCGTTCGAATCGAATCGTTCGAAATACATATTTAATAATTGTGGCAAAATTGTGTTTAACGCTTTGTGAGAATTTTGACGCAATTCTAAATCTAAATTAGAAAAAAAAATAAATAAATAAATAAATCAGTAACATATGCACACGCGTTTCAGATAATTATATTCGATATTCGATTCATCATCATCCCTATTTATTATCTGTTTATAATCATCGGATACCGATTAAAGATAGTTTTTTCAAAAACCGAATAATCGTTTTTTTTCCCCATTCAGACGATTTGAATAAAAATAATATTCTATATATTAGATTCAAGTTTTTTTTTTTTTTTTTTAAAGTCGACCTTCGCCGTAATAGGAAGTTTTAGGAAAAGACTGAAAATTCGCGATAAACGATTGAGCGTGCAATAATAATAATAGTAATAATAATAGTAATAATAATAGTAATAATAATAGTAATAATAATAGTAATAATAATAGTAATAATAATAATAATAATAATAATAATAGTAATTAATAATAATAATAGAGGTGCGTTGAAAATTCGATTATAACGCCGTGATCTTCTTTGCACGCCATTCTTCTACGTCATACTGTTCGTACGGGAATTACGTTTTATATTGTGGTTACTAAACTGGTCGCGTCACAGGCGTTCCTATTCCCTTATGAATAATTTTGGACGACGACGATAGCTTACGTATAAGTAGTAAGAAGTTCAGTCTTCTTGAATCTTCTTGTCCGACGCGATATCTCGAACTTGTCAGGATCGTCGAGATTTCGAATTTTACTTATCTATAGGTATAAGCAGGTAACAACAGCGATACGCGAAAATGACGATTTTCACGTTTTACCTAGTAGCGATTCATTTTACAACTCTGGCAGAATTGTCTTCCGTTACATTGACCGGTCCGATTAGTAAGTTTATACTGGTTGATCAAATTTTAATTATAATAATAAATATTATTAGTATTAATTTCGGAATATTTGTATATTTTATATATATATATATATATATATAATATATATATAAGCGCCGACTTAGAGGGGGAGGGGTAGCCGCACCCTCAAAGTTATTATATCGGGGCGATACCCCGCTCAACGGTTATTAATTAAGGACTTTGCCCGTTCAATGTTTATTATTCAAGAGTTATAACCTTTTCAGTACGATATGTTAGACATAAAAATATATAAATAATTTTTCTTTTCTTAAAGAATTTAAACGATAATTTGTTTCCTCTGCTTATTGTATTTATATAATTTGCGTATAATTTTGTAGATACTATTCGGTTCTTGAATTTCAGATTTATCTTAGTAGGGAAGTAATATTGGAGGTAGAATGCTTTTGTCTGCATTTATTCCAAATTGTTTTCATTGACTGGTATTCTATTCCCAGAAAACCGTCGATGAATTCCTGTTTTACTGATTTTATTATTATGATTAATTTTTTTTTTATTATTTTGTGATTTACACGTTTCCTTGTAAATGAATTAAGTTCTCACATCCCTGATTGTTGAAAGCAAATGACGCGGTGCATAAATATTATATATCAGCAACCGATTTTATTTTACATTTTTATGAATACGATTATGTTCGACGTATTAAAATTAAAAACTGATGGATTAATTGTCAGGTTCGAAGAAACCGGACCGCATTAAGAGTAAACGTTTAGTTTTAACCAAAAAATGTATACATATTTTAGCATATATTCACATTAAAAAAAAATGTATACATATAATATATATATATATATGTTTGTGTAAGATTCACGCTCAGATTTAATATTGTATTTTATTGCAACTTTACAGAAGAAATCGAAAATACACGATATTACAAGCGCGAATCGACGAACGAAATAATCATTCCTCTCACGGAGAGATTACGGAAACTAAAACTAACTGTTCGCGTTACAACAGATAACATACAAACGACGCTGTTATCTAAAGAACGATCTAATCGTACTTTACAATCCCAGCCACGGCGGAAATTAGGCGAAAGTATCAAAGGAAACTGGATAAAGTTTGGATATATGAAAATAATTTGATTCAGTTTTTCGGAATCCAGAGTTAACTTTTTGAATTTGAGATTTTTTCTAGAATTTCAAAAAGGGACACCAGTTCTGATTTCATCAAGTTTATTCCGAATTAGACTGTTTTCACGAGACACATGATCACCTATTTCAAAAGTTGGAATTTTTCGGTTTTCGTCGAACCTATTCATCTCATGTATTCGTTTTGAGTTTTCAAAGGCTTGTATCCTGTCTTTATCCCGGTTTCCTTGAACTTTACAATTATTTGGTGTTTACATCTATACACCACTTAGTAGATAATTAGGAGTAAATTTAGTAGATGTATGAATAGTATTATTACAATTCTTTAACGCACTGTTCTGCAATTACAGGCCATGTTTACGATTCGATGGGTTTTCGTTAATTTTACATCTAATGCGATTAAGTTTAATCGTTCATTTAAACCATTCGAAAAAGCACGATCGACAACGATGAAAATTAATTATTATTATTATATTTCTTTAAAAAAAGATTTAAATTCGTCCGAATTAATACCGCTATATTGATCGGTCAATATTATTTGAACACCCTTTGACAACAAATTTTATTCAAGAGAGCTATAAAATCGTGCCTTTGTTGGGTTTTTGATGTAAGAATAAAGGCATACGTGCAGTTTTTATTGTATTTTCGATTTGTAAGATTCGTGTTCGGATTTAATCAAGTATTTCATTGCAACTTTACAGAAGAAATCGAAAATACACGATATTGCGAATCTACGAACGAAAACGAAATAATCATTCCTGTCATAGAGAGATTACGAAAACTAAAACTAACTGTTCGCGTTACAACAGATAAGATACAAACGACGCTGTTATCTAGAGAACGATCTAATCGTACTTTACATATATATATATATATATATATATATATGATTTTTATATGTGACAACAATTTTATAAATGAGTTACGTTTATGGAACATTAAAAAATATTATTTTGCCCCCCCCCCAAAAAAAAAAAAAAAAAACTTTTTCACAAGTCGGCGCACCTGTATATATATATATATATATATATATATATATATATATTTATATATATATTATAACGTACTCGTTTAGCAGCTATTTTAAAATCCGAGTCATGGTCTTCAAATTATAACAAACTATTGGATATATATTTATTTAGCCAAAGATTATAATATGAATTAAAGGTACTAGTATTATGTCTGTCGTTGGACGCCAATTATAACAAACTGTACTCAGTCGTATTCTGGATAATTTATTAAGAACCAGAACTAAAATTTCGCCGTACTTAAAAGTCTACTGTAGTGGTCGGCCAAGTTTATGGTAAATTAAGATTTTCCGAGGTATTCACGTAACAATTAGCAATTCATAGTCTCCGTTTACATAAAGAATTTAGTTATATATATATATATATATTATATATATATATATATATATAAAATATATATATATATATATTATATATATATATATATATATATAATATATATATATATACACACATATATACAAATTTACAATGAATTAATAAAATAAATTTATCGGAATACAAGAAATTTATGTTATTTTAATTTAAAATTTTGTTTTCTATTTTGATGATATTCGTAACGAAATGTAAAACATCCAATCACCGAAATTAGCTTATAATAACATCGCGTTACGATTTGTTAACTATACATTTATTCACATATTTACATAAAACAAATTATACGATGCGATATGGATGTATATATATTTATATATATATATATATATATATATATATATATATGAAAAGCTGAAGGCGAAGACAAAATTCCTGCCGAAATAATTAAAATATTATCCGGAGTCACTTTTGATTTCCTATATAAATTATGCTGTAAAATATGGAATACATGTGAATGGCCACGTCAGTGGACCACGTCAATTTTAATACCGATACATAAAAAAGGGTCTACAAAAAGTTGCGATAACTATCGTACAATCGCCCTCATTCCACACGCTTCTAAGATATTATTACACGTAATAAATGAGCGTTTAAAGTCTTATCTTAATTGGCAAATTCCTGAAGAACAAGCCGGTTTTGTCGCAGGAAAAAGCACGCGGAATCAGATTTTGAAAATGAAACAAATTATAGAAAAAGCCAGAGAATACTACGTGCCTGTATATATAGCATTTATAGACTATAAAAAGGCTTTTGACAGCGTGATATGGGACAAGCTATGGATAATTTTGTCCGAAATGGGTGTTCCTAATCATCTTATAATGCTAGTGAAATCACTTTACACGAAAACAATTATAATACAGTACGAGCAGATAATTATTTCTCTAAACCTTTCAAAATATCAAAAGGTGTTAGACAAGGATGTATCCTATCGCCACTTTTATATAACATATACTCTGAATATATAATGCGACGTACTGTTGCCGCGGAGGAAGGAGGTATTTCAATTGGTGGAGCAAAAATTAATAATTTGAGATATGCCGATGACACGGCAATTTTTGCATCATCTATGAAAGAATTAAGTCAAACTTTAAATAAACTGACGACAGTAAGTCATGAATTCGGAATGCGTATAAACAAAAATAAAACAAAAATTATGATAGTGGATCGTAATAATGAAAACATATCTAATACTTCACAACAATTACACGGATATGAAGTCGTCAACGAATTTGAATATCTAGGTGTCCGGATCAACAATAAAGGAGGCTCAAGCAAAGAAATAAGGAGACGATCTGCGATGAGTCTAAATGCTATGAATAAATTGCAACGTATCTGGCGGGATGGAAATATCAATTATTCTACAAAAATACAACTTGTTCGTTCCCTGGTGTTCTCCATCTTTACCTATGGTTCCGAAACATGGGTAATAAACTCCACGGATCAGCAATATATATGGATCATTTGAAATGAAATGCTGGCGCATAATGCTGGGTATAAAATGGCACGATAAACAAACGAACGTCTCGATCATTAAGCGTCTTAATATAGATAAACGATTGTCACAAGATATACGCGATAAAATGCACAAATTTTTCGGTCATATAATGCGTGCACGAGACTTAGACAGGACAGTCACACTAGGAAGAATGAACGGACATAGAAGAAAAGGTCAGCCAATGACCCGATGGACGAAACAAATATGCCGACGTGTTAAACTGTCAATACCAGATTTGGTACATTCGGCAGATGATCGACAACTGTGGAGGAATTTGATTGCTACATAATGGTCACGACGGTCAATTATGATCAAAATACGACTGTAGAGATATATATTTATATATATATTTATATTTATATATATATATATATATTTTTATATATATATATATATATATATATATATATATTTTATATATATATTTATATATATATATATTTTTATATATATATATATATATATATATATATATATATACAAAAACATGCAGAAAATTTACATAAACGATTTTAAAATATACGTTCATCTTTAATATTAATTTGAGAAATCGTACGAGCTGTGGTATGAATCGTATTGATACCGGAAGATGAAAGGAGTGTGTGAAATTCCGATAGCTGTATCCTTCGGATTTCCATATACAACTTGTTCGTAGAATATATTTACCCCCGAATAAAGACATCCTTTATCTTGCTTATTCTATTTTACACCGAAGACAATAGCATACTGACTAGATCAATTCTTATAACGTGACTAGTCATTTTTGTATATTTTAATACAAGTTCCATGTTTTCATTTTTATTATTTTTTCGAGAGTCGCAAGAAACCGCAAAGCGGTAATAAGATTTTTAATTTCATATTTCACTTATATAGCGTTTTTTTTTTTATTTTTTTTTTTTATTTCCACGTTGTACGGACGATTATATGCCACAACCAACGGTGATGAATAAAAGAAGTAGGAATGATAACGATGAAGCAAGGAAGGAAGGGAAAAAGGAAGAAATATATGCGACTAACATGTCCAGTGAGATAAGTTAGATTGAGGGTGAAGTTAAAAAAAAAAAAACCAAAAAAAAACGAGTGTCAATTGCATTTAAATTAAATCGATACATAAGTAGTGCTATTTGGCAAAAAATTGACTATTTGTTCGAGCGATCGGCATGGCATCACGACACCATTTTCCGTTTCTTGAATCGCTTGGGAGGTTTTTTCCTGGTAGATACACAATTCGATTGATATTCGGATTTGAGCTAGACTGTAGTTTATTGAAAAATGTTCGATACAGTTATAAGAAGTATTATAAAAATTCTCCGTTGCCATATTTTTTATTTTTTTTTATTTTTATAATTTAACGTCACTTTTGACCTATCTCCCTATTTGCTAACATATTATTTCGTCGTTTTGCTTTGCACACTTTTTTTTTATACTTCCATTACTACCAAATCACCGTCTTTATTGACGTACTTGCGAATTACTGTGATACAAAAAAGAATCTGTCCTGTATACACTAAATGAGGAACACTCGGTTGGTGTTGCAGCAGTTTTACTAACTGCACTATTCAAAAAACCAAACCATCCGACTTCTCCGGGTCATCCACATGTACACGCATATATTATGCATGTATATATCTTATAGGATAGAAATGCATATGTAGGCGCTCAACCAAATGAAATTAATGTATCGGAGCATTCATTTCTGAATTATTTAAAATTAAACTGAAAAATGAATAAAACTCTGCTAGATGTGATTGAGCAGAGATTCGTACTCCGTGTATAAATAGTTAATTCAAAGAGGCAAATCCAGCTCTGTCTCTTGTATATTCGGATTATTATTATTGTTTTTAATCTAGTGGAAAAAAAACAAGGATAACTTGTGCAAAAAAATTTATCTCTGTTATTAATAAAAATGGAACATTTTTTTTGGACCTACCTACCTACCTACCTACCTACCTACCTACCTACCTACCTACCTACATACATACATACATACATACATACATACATACCTACCTACCTACCTACCTACCTACCTACCGACCTACCTACCTACCTACCTACCTACCTACCTACCTACCTACCTACCCCATTTCGTAAAAACAATGGGGGTAAATGTGTTGTTGAGATGAAGTACAAATAGAAATAACAGATTGTTCAGAACCCGTCCAGTTAAATTCAGAGAACTCTTGAACAAACTGTTTTACGATATTATAAGATTAAATTTACACACCATATGCTATACTTGCACGTTTATTTTACGATGATTTATTCGCGAAATGGTGTGAAAGTATTAAAAAATTTTGAACAATTCAGTTACTAATCGATCTGCTCTATTATCGCTAAAATCTTTATTACGACGATTACAGCCGGAAAGAGCGCGCTTAACAGTATCGGTAATACAAGTTACGCAGTTGTCAGAGTACGCGATTTTGTATAAATAATCTTTAAATAAGCCGCGGATCGTAATAAATTGTACGTTAAAAAAAAAAAAATTAAGCGTAAATGACGTATTACTGAATCTTTAAAAGTAATATTGATACGGGTGCCGGACCGTGTCGGAATCTCCAGAAACGAAACAACAAATCGCACGACCAACTAGACCAAAAAATATGCGCTATGCTATTTCGATAAAAAAATAATCATAATAATATACCAACTGTAGCAAAAACGCTGAGAATTTTTTTAGGATGCATCGAAAACTATACACCGGATAAAACTACGAACTGAAGACTGGAACAACATAACATCGTACTGTTGTCAGTCCTACGGAAAATCTATCATACTAAATCGTATCCTGAATAGAACAGAGTAACCGGCTTATTATAACCTATGTGTAGCATATTTCCGATGATCATTCAACGCCTTATAGTATAGAGTGCAAGTAAATGCCGAACCAACAACCATCGATATCGGGAAATTGGGAACATGTAGCCGATTGATGGAACCTTCTTTTTAAAAAGCGCTATTTCAAATACTTATAATTACAACATAATTAACCGACGCGCTAGATAGTCGAAAGTCGTTAAAGAAAAAGATTAAACAATTTTATCGGCAAGATGAAAATTAATAATAATAATTACCATTTCGGGTAAATAAATAGGAAAATATAATTATAAATTCTTAAAAATTATAATATAGCCCCATTAACGACCGAACTATATGTGAAATCAGTTTTGTAATAATAATGTAAAAAATAATGAAATATCACTCTGATTAATATGATTATTAACTACTTTTGAAAGTATCGAAGAATATAAACGATTACCAAGCGTGCGGTACATTTTTAATAAATTTTATAAACACGAAACAGTATGTCGTAAATAGGACGGATGATTATTAATTGGTGTCCCCATAATGAGGTAGACGCAGATACGGTAGAACCCATAGATGGTGAATCAGACAGCTCTTTATAAATTCTCTTTTTGCACTTAAAACATATTTTTTCATAACATTATAAAAGAATAGAATACCATTTGGTGGTATCCGTTACATATATATATATATTTGATCTTGAATGATAAATCAAATACTAAGACAAGGTATGATCACAATTCATTGCGAAATATCGTAATATTTTTTTATTTTTTTTAAATTCCGGAAAACTTTACACATTTCAAACTTGCTCGCAAAAATATCCAACACTTCAGCAAGTACTATCCGTAAAATATGGATTCTAAGCGTTGTCGCCATATACTAGAAACATGAAAACATCGTAACACTATGTTTTAAATGCCTAACCCCATACCAAATGGTATTAAAGGAAGAAAAGAAGTATATTTTGATTGATCAAATTTTACAAAAGAAAAGAGTAACTTATAATGTTCTATCGTTCCGAAATATAATGAATTAACCGATAAACTTAATAATAGTTTTTTAAAAATATACATAAGTGATAATTATATATAGATTTATAGCTTAATGAAATTTACAGGAAAAATTAAACCCGTAACGTGTAATTCATAAGGAAATTTTAAACGCGATGGTTAAATAATTTATAAAATTTAAAAGAGAAAAGAGTATAAAATCAAATAAAATTTATCTATAATATCATCAAATTTTAAACCTAATAAAGATACGTTTAACTCGTCTACGTTTATATTTTTTATACCCGCGTCGTAGAGACTGATAGTCGTAGTTTCCAATTTCATCGACATTTCGGTCAGCGGACATTATGCATTAAAAAACTTTAAGGTCCTGTTTTTTATTATTTCTCGTATATAGGGATAGTTTAAAATGTCATTGTTTTAATGGGCGTGTATCTGGGTTTGTTCAACACTATTCTTAGGCAATGTTTTTGTATTCGTTGTCATTTGTTTGTATTACTTAGGCATCGACCATACAGGACTAGCGTAAAGAATTTTAGGTTGAATTAACCGATTATAAATCAAAAGCTTGTTCACATAGCATTTTCCTGTTGAATATTGGAAGCAGCGCACTCATTTTTTTGATGTCCCCTGTAGATACATTCTCGTTTATATGTTCAGTTAAAAGTTAGCCTATCTAGTGTTACACCGAGATAAAATTGACTTTAGATTTCCAGTCTAGGTACTGATTATGAATTCGAACAAAGTCATTTATAGCTGGTTTACTGAAAATAACAGTCTCTTACTATCGTTAATTTTAATTTTCCACTTACAAAAGTATTCGGATATTTTGTCAATTGCAGCGGTTAATGCTAATCGTATCAATACGGTATTATGACGTCAGCAGAGCGATATCGTCAGCGTCTAAATTGACATCAACTTCTTCAATTGTGCTAATATCATTTATGTAGAAATAAACGAGAATGGATCAAGGATGATGCCCTGAGGTATTACTCCTAAATGGTACTATGACGAATAACGGAACAATACCGAAAATAGTACTCGCTCGCGTGCTGCCCTAAAAGATTCAACCGAGTAAAATGTGATAAATTTTTTATACGGCTATATAGAGAACACTGTCGTCGTTAAAAAATTGAAACGGAGGAATTACGAATGTCGCGCAACGTAATTGGAAACTGAGACATACTACACGTAGATTAAGAAAAAAATCAAATAGAAAAATATTCGACGAGAAATTAGAAAAAATCAAATATAGATAATAAATTATAAAATAGTACGATTAACTCCGATGAAGACTTATGAATAAGGTTATTATTATAGCATTATACGCAAGTCGGCGTTTATTAACCTGATCGGTTGATATTATGTGTGTATATTGTCGACTACAGCTACTGGAAGGTGTATAAATAAATTAACAGATTTATAGTTAATATATTCAGTTTCAACGGACGATAATTTTAATTCGCGTAATTCTTTAACGGACAAACATGCGACTTGTTCGTGACTAAAAATTATCGTAAATTTTTTTTTTAATGTTCAACAATATGTCGGATGTGAAAAGATGAATTAGCGATAGGAGAAAAAGCGTTAAAACCCAGATGTGTCGAAGGAATCGAAATCGATTTATTGACTAGTCGATTTGAATTAACACGTTCGTCGGATCAAGATATAATTGACATTTTCAAAGTAGTTTACCGGATAAATTTACATTGCAAATTTAGAGAAGTACGCCATACTCAAGATTCGTCTAATCAAAATTGACATGTTAAAAGCTGTTACGTGGATGACAAATATCACTGTATCCTACGACGATTACAAACTACTCCGTGAAGACTGGTCTTCCAGCGAGTACACCAGAAAAATAAGACGATTAATTAGCTGCCTCGAATGAGTCGAGTTAACTCGTGAGACTTCTTCTCCATCGTGGGTCGACTTTAATGATTTCGGTCGAATTTAAAGAGAAGAACAGCACTTCATCAAGTTGGGAACTTACTCGGAAGAAGAAGAACATATCGTTTATTTAAATTGTTAAAGTACACAACACACTGTATACTAAGTATTACAGAAATACCGCAAGAACATACACGACTCTCCGTGAGTTTTATTGAAGGTGATGAATCAGAGCTTCCATTGACACGTGAGCTGATCATAAATCTGAAATCCGAATTGAAAAAACAAACAAAAATTACTTATTTTTTTTTTTTTAAATATAGGTCTCTCACACGCATAATTATATAATTACATACTATGTATAAAAATGCATATGAGTTTAAAATTAAGTACATTGCGTATTCTATGATTTAGTTTTAGCGGAATTTCAAGTAAAATTTTCCTCATAAATATGATTTATACCTTCATTATATATATACACCAATTTACAACATAACTGTATGCGCTGCGATTTTTTTTAAACCAAACCCTTTATAGCGAACAAGCACTCCATAACGGACATTTCCTTTGATCCCATCGTCCGTTATACAGAGGTTTCACTGTATATATATATATATATATATATATATATATATATATATATATATATATATATATATATAATATACAGATATATTTATAAACGAGGAATATAGACAAAGATCTAATGAAGAAATATACAAGTACGGCGATGAAAAGAAGACGAATTAGATTTTATGGCCACATAAAGTGGTCGAACTTAACACGGTTAATTAACCGAATATTTACGTATTTATTTTATTTTTTTATTTATTTTTTTTTTATTTTTTGGGCACAGCTGAGGAGCAATCACAACCCACTAACGTGTTGATAAATAGTTATTATATATTGATGTTACAACTGGTTAGGAATTTGTAAAGAAGGAGGAAAACACGGGAGTCATTAGAAAAAATTAAGGAAGCGATAGAGAAAGGAGGACGATAACCGATAGATATTAAGGAATTCAGGAGTGCGAGTTGGTCAGGTGTGTGAAAACTGCAATTGAAAAGGATGTAGTTTTCATCGGCGATAATTTCTGAATCGGCTGGATGGGAACAATATGGGGAACTGGAAATCCCAATACGAAACATGTGAGCCGGAAGACGATCGTGTCCAGAACGTAAACGGGTGATGGTTGTAATAAATTTTCGGAAGTTGAGCTGTATGTTGGACAAATTAAAGTACCAGGGAGTAGGCGATGTGGCCAGATAATATCTAGGGGTGGAAGAACTAACTAGCCACGATGACCACTCGTAGGATATATCCATGTTGGCAAGAGATATCAGGTCTGTGGTGGAAATTGCCCTTGCAGAATTTAAAGAGCAAATAGAAATAGTTCTAGGAGGTAGAAAATGATTTAAACGAAGTTGGCATTGAGCCGAGTGACATCAAAGACCGTCATCTATTGAGGAAAAAACTAGCGGAATATGGCAAATTTAAAGACAAGCCGAAATTGCGTGCACAGGCAAAAAGTGGACCGAAGAAAGGAAAGAACAATATCGACAGTGAATGCGGCAATTTTCTAGATACAGAAGAAATCAAAACAAAAATAAATTAAGCAGTTGAAATACCGTGGTCCTAAGTTGGCCTATTCGAGTATATACATATATATATATATATATATATATATATATATATATATATATATATATATATATATATATACAAACCACGCGGTGCCTCTGTACAGCAACGAAGTATAAATCTAAGAAAATTCAGAGAAGATTTTAAACTGTCGCTGGCTGATCCTACTGCTACTAAAACACATCATATATATATATATATATATATATATATATATATGTAAGTGTGAAAGAGATAAAAGATACGTGTATACATACGTCCAAGATGTCTGATGTAATTATGAAACATGTTACCATTATTAGTTAACAAACAATTTTACAAGCCTCATTATGTGAAAGGTTATCGGTGTTTACTATATATGCGCGTTATTAAATATTGCGTTGTAAATTTTCAATTATAATGACCAGCAGATTAATAATTAATAATTAATACCCAGCCCGTCCATAATTTTCCACGGTGAAGCATAATTAACTATTTTCATATTATCTATCACCCTTGTAATTATTCAAATTGCTGGTCACTATTTGTAAAACTATAGACACACACACACACACACATATATATACATATATATATATATATATAATATATAATATAGTTAAACAATTTCGATTGGTTACATACGATTAATTGACTGATATTGTAAATAATTCCTAATCTTATCGATATAATTAACGTAAAACAATAGATTAAATGCTTGCGGGTTTCCAATAGTTGGCATATTTTTTAATATAAATTTAATTGCCGATTAACGATAATTAAATTATAATTAAAAGTAAAATTAAAAGTTAAGTTTCAATTAAAATTGAAAATTACATCGAAATTTAAAATTAAACTTAAACTTAAATAAAAAAACGATTAACTTACGATTTCTCTATAGAACGTGCGTTATTTCATTCAATGTTATTATTTATATATTCGAAAGCAATACACGGTGGTCATTCGATAATCGAACGTATTATATTCGTAATATAATATAATATAATTAATACAATATAATATAATATTATATAATATACAATACTGCTATAATTAATAATTCAGGCAAATGCAAAGCATTTCTAGACCATTTTTCCGCTAAGGTTATGGATGGTCGTCTTTCCACTTACTCCACTCTTCGAGCATTAATTCCCTCATTTACTCCTAGTGATGTAACAAGCATCGACCAATCCTTATGTAATAAAAAAGCTCACGCCTCAGATAAAATTAGTAATAAAATTGTACAATTTTTAAATCAGAACTTCCCTAATTTACTTTGCTCCGTTATCAATAATTGTTTATCATATCAGTTCTTCCCAGAGCTACTGCCTAAACCTGGTAAGGACCTAAATTCCTTTTCTAGCTACCGCCCTAACCACTAGTTAACTCTATCTGCAAAGTGTTTGAAAAAGTAATCAATGAAATACTCTTCAAAGAAGCTGATAGCATTTTTCAGCAGAACTTTGGATTCAAGGAATGACGCTCTACCGAGGATGCTATCTACAAGTTGATTTCCGGTGTTAAATCGCAATTGAGGGCTAGTCTTTCTGCAGTTTTTGTCTGCTTTAATATCAAGGGAGCATTTGATTATATCTGATTATCAGCTATTTTAATATTAGATTATCTATCCTAAACATGCATGATTCAATTATGAGCAAGAGATTGAACTGTCGGGTTCCACAGGGCTCTGTCGTTGAACACACGCTTTGGAATATTCTATAACCCCGAGTTCATTTCCGAATGGTTGAATTTACGTTAAGCACTAATAAATCTTTTCAGTTAGTATCGTAGGCTGATGATTTATGTATTTCCCTCATTATCGACTGGAATTATGATTTTAGTTTTATTGAAGTTTTATGTTAGTATCTGGAACAAATTATCAATGAACTATGGGTTGCTTTCTTTGCTCCAAAATGTCAATCTGTTGTCTTTGTAGATCAGAGAATAGTAAGCAACAATAGCTCACACTAACCAATTTAAATATCTCGGTCTTATAATTGACAGCAAATCGACATTTTTACCCCACATTGAATATATACATAAAAAGTATAATATTGTTTATGACAATTTTAGACGATTGCAATCAAATACATATGGTCTAAAACATAGGCAAAGGATCATCATAGATTGATTCACTCTCTGTACAGGTATGGCTCTATCATCTACATACTAACAAGAAAACAGTTCACTCTGTTAACCGGCACCGGAAGAAATTTATTCTTAATATCTGTTCTCTATGTTAAACCTGTTCCATATCTGCTGCTAATATCATTTAAAATATTCTACCGCTGGATCTTCTCAGCATTCTTCAATAATATCTGAATTCTGAGTGGTTGAAGATGTTTCTCATGTTGGAAATTTTCAGTACTTGAACATTGATTCCTTAAGCTTGGGAATCAATCTCAATATTAAAACTTTTTAAAAATTCATTAAAAACTCTACAATTTGGCAGCAGAAGTGGGACAGTTCTAAAACCGGTAGGAAGGATATTGTTCTTCCCAAAAATTTCTAATGGAATTAAATTTAAACATTTAAATATCAATTTTTATAATGCACAAGTGCTCTTAAGGCATGGAAGGTTTGGCTCCTATTTACATAGGTTACATCTTGTAAGTGACCCTTGGTGAACTTTATGTGCGTCTGGTGCCGAAGATAACATTAATCAATGTTCCATTGTCTCCTTTCTTCTCTGATCTTAGAGTATTACACAATATAGATTTCAACCAACCCTTGACCTTAACTAACGCTAATTCCAAGAATCTCCTGGTGTTTGTGTGTATTGTGCAATGTATAAGAGTTCAAGATTGGACAGCAAAAATTTAATTTTTCTTTACTCTCAATTCAAACGTGAAACCAAAAATTCTAATGTCAGTACTTTCCCACCCATATTGTACTTGCACCTCAAATAATTTTTAATTTATATTCATAAGTCCATCGTTATGGTTATGCTATATTCTTTGTTTGCTTCTTGTTCCTTATTAGGAAGTGTAACAATCACGCTCATGAGTAGTGAGGAAGCACTTGCTTCCAAGAATCTGAAAGTTAATTTCAATTAGATTAACATAATTTTGTTGACACCAGTTCAGTTTCTACCGGTGCCTTCAAGTGACATACTTAATCTACTAAATAATTGCGCTATCAAACAAGACAAGACTAGATTTTCAGAATTACTGCAACTCAGTGGAGCCTGGTGGCCGATCCACCTTAGTACATCGTCACACAGAGAAGAAGTAAGAGTGTGGACCAGTCATTCTAAATTAACTCATTGTTATATATTCAATAAGGCTAACCTTCCCATGTGTTCATCTTGTAGTATCCAACTTTCCTTATTCTACCTTCTCCTTTATTGTCTTACCTACAACATTCTCCATTCTAATCCTAAGTTTCATATCACGATCAATAAAATACTTAATAATCTCCTAACTTTCCTCAATCAGACAAATATACTACACCTATTGTAATAAATTCATTAGTTACTTTTAATTTAACACTTAATTAATTAGTTTAATTTATAGTTAAACCGTGCTTCTGGCCTCTGTAGCAGTATACCGCACGGTATATAAATATAAATAAATATATATATATATATATATATATATATATATATATATATGTATGTATGTATGTATGTATATATAAACCTACTGTGAATATTTCTTATTTGTTAAAGTTAAAGGAAGTAAATATCCACTTCACGTGCAGAGTTTCAATATTAGCGCATAAACGAAGCGTACTTATTCCTTTTGTCATGGGTGATTGACCACGCTTGAGGAGATTTACTTGAAATGACTTAGCTGAATACTTGTATATGTGTTAGTATGCATTTTTTTAAGCTGTATATGCTCGTGTACCTTTGCAAAATTTATGAGGGAGCTTCAGTATGCTTAAAGATAGATGAAGGCAAATATGTGTCATCTCGTATAGATATATTATGTGAGAAAGTCAAACTGACGCGCTTTCATTGAAGTGAAACTTCTATTGATGCGGTTTATATGGGAAGTTAACCCGTAAAACGAATATATATATATATATATATATATATATATATATATATATATATATATATATATATATATATATAGATAGATAGATACTCCATTCGCATGTACCGCGCTACCAACATCTGTCGAAAACCCACGTTTGTACACATAGATAGGTGGGTGTGTGTGCGCGTGTGGGTGTTTATAAATATACACACGCGTTAAAAAAAAAATCTGTATCGAATTTAGTTAAAATGTCTTCAATGCGCTCCGCGGCACAGATGTTTTTTTATCCTTATCTTGTTGGACGTGTATATTCGTATGTTTAGCGTGTTTAATTATATATTTCAGTTTTATCGGATTTAAAATTTTTCACTCGTCACATTAATGTTGCGCATTTGTGGTATTTAATAGAGAGGCTAGCAGTTAATAGGACCTTGCTAAAATTATGGTGTTTTTTTTTTCAAAAATGACATTTCAGTAAAAATAACCCGTATTGAAAATGATTTTTGCGGAAATTCCAATTTTCCGAGAAAACAAGAATTTTTAAAGACTAGATCTTACCATAAATTTCGATTTATCAGTCATCCGGGTAATGCGCGCCATTCTCCTTTTTTACTTTAATTCTACTTCTAAACAAACCTCCGATTCTGACCTAACCGAGTGTAACCTGACCTAGCTGGGTATTTTGAAGTTGTATGCAATCATCATTCGTTTCAAGACTGGATCTGTCTTTCGCTGCCGACAAATGTACATTTATTATGTTTGGAAGAAAGCGGATTACAGACTCTACGAAACAATTGAAGTTTGTCTATGGTGGTTTAATTTCACATATATACAATCTAAAATACTTAGGTATTATAATTGATCATAAGCTCTCTTTTCTTCGCCATATAAAATATGTTCATAAGAGATGCGAGATTATATACCACAAATTGAAGAGGTTACAACCAAATACATACGGATTAAAGCATAAGGGAAGGCTTATTTTATACAAAGGCCTCATACAGTATCTTTGCGGGTACGCTTGTTTTTACCAACACTAAAACTCTTCCTGTGTTAAATACACATCAAAGAAAGTTTCTTCTGAGTGTGTCATTCCTTGTATAGAACCTGTCCCACATCTGCTGCCAACGTCATTTCTAATATTGTCCCGCTTGACTTACTTGTCATCGGTTCTTCAACCATCTCGGACTTCCGGACGGTTAGACGTATCTCAAAAGTTTCGAATAGTCGGTTCCTCAATTTCGATTTTCTCAGGTTGAAGAATCAGACTAGTGTTAAACTTTTTGTTAAGAAATCAGTTCGCAGTTCTATTCTTAAGACTTTGCGGGAGAGCTGAGATAGTGCATTAACAGGCAGGAGGACATGAACAACTTAGATATTAACTTTTACAATGTCCAGGCGCTGTCGGGTCATGGTAAATTTGATTCCTATCTCCATAGTTCCATCTTACCGATGACCCGGTGTGTGTCCTGTGCAATAAAGATGTGCGTGACATAAATCAGCTTTTATATCATTGTACAAATTTTGATAACCTTCGTCTTGTGTTTAGTATTACTCGGGATAGTTCACTTTAACCTCATGATGTCCGGTTTGACTTGTAGTTGGTTTCCACCTCCTGCACTGGTGTCCTTTATTTTAAATAATTTTCAGAATAATTATATTTTACAATTATTAATTTACAAATTTAAGAACAGTTATAATTTATATCATCAATCAAATTTTAACGATGTTATTATTACTATCTTAACTTATAACATATCATTTATTCTCGTGGATTTTTTTTTGCTTAGTTTTAATAATCTGTATATTTTATTTACATTCATAACTTCTGTTACTATATTTTGTTCGTCATTATTATTCTATTATTACTATTATTATTATTTAAATGTGTCTAGTATAATGTTCTTGTATATATTGTTTTATAATAAGTTTATAAGTTACAACTCCCCACACATATACTTGATGACTTAAGGGACTACGTTTCACATCCATTAACCATCCTATGTCTTAAGTTACACTTTGCATAGAACTACCACACACACTACACGGTCATTTTTAATTTTATTTACATGTTTTCTTTTGTTTCAAAAACACGGCACTTACGTGCACTTAATTATTAAGCGCACTAGTTCCCTGCACCTCTATAACCACAAATAATATAAATACACTTGCCCCACCGTGTAAGTGCGAAATGGGGAACCTTTAAAAAACAGACACGAGTATTTTGTCATTCTCGTTTTTTCCTTTAATCATTCTTGTAACTAGTCGAATAACCTTACCTAACCAACAGATCTGGTTAATGCCGAAATATAATTAGTATTATATCGTTCTATATATAAAATGTATAGGTATAGCCTCTAGAGCACCGACTTCTATATGGAAGGTACCCCGGGTTCGAATACGATCGGCGACGCGCATCCTAATATTATCGCGTGGAAGACAATGGCAAACCAAACACCATATGCGCGCTAGTAACAATGTAGTAAAATTCACGCGGAGCTGCATTGCGACGTGACAACATATCGAAATCAGTTCTGCCGGATATGTGTGCTAGCGTTATATTACGATTGCCTTGTACGCTACTTACACTTACCTACACTGTAAAAGAAAATATGTACGGATAAATAGTCGCCTACCTCCGATGCGGAGACGGCACATGATAATGATGATGATGTGTAAAATGTAAATTCGATTTGATTATTGTTATAACGATTTTTAGACAAATTAACGTTAATTACGGAAAACGATCTAATCGTAACACCATCGACTCCAATTGGTTCCGTCGTTGGCGTATTGAAACCAATTTACCATCGCGATTATCCGGCGACTCCAGTATACGCTTTATTGCGAAATTATTCCGACAGCGATTATTTCGATATAGACCGTTATAATGGGACGCTATATACTCGACTGTAAGTTTATGTTACCCAATTCTTTCAACCTCGTCATTATGTATATATGAAAATTGTTATTAATTTATTACCTATTATTTTATTCATTATACCGATAAGGAAAAAATTCCCCACGAAAAAAGTGGACGAAGAAAGCACACCGCTATTAATAATAATAATAATAATAATATTTTTTAACGAAGTTCTCCATTCCGAACTATGTAGGTGGGGTAAATTTATTGTATTTATTTATAAAGATACACAGCTACCCCGTGCGTAATATTCGCAGCAGATACCTCTACAACATCGTATACATCAATATTTACCTTTTGCTAATGATACTTTGATTATAGCCGCTGTCGAAAGTCCGTAAGTTACATCTCGACCTATCAACTTCCATCTACAAGCAATGGGAAAGTGGTGTACGAAATGGAGAATTAAGATCGACGCAGATAAATCAGCAAACTTTTACCATTACGAAGGGGTTCCTGTCCTCCAGTATACTATATGGTTAGCAATCAATTACTGAGTACTGTAAAGTATCTTGGCCTTATTATAGATAAAAAAAAAAAAAAACTTACTCGGGTATCGCATATAGTGCAGTTTAGGAAAAATGTAGATCGTACTCTATCCTAGGAAGAAAAACTAAAACTAGCTGCTGCTCTACTATGCAGTTCTAACGGCGAAATTGAAATATGGAATCGAATTATGAGAAGTAGTAATTTCAAACTTATCCAACAATTTCAGTCCAAAATGCTGACAGCAATATGTGACGTTACTTACTACGTCAGCAATGACACCATGATCTGCGCAACTGTCCACAGTCACACAGGTTTATGAGAATAAATACAATTTTGGTAAATGCTCTAACCATTCGAACGTTGAAATTCGGCCAATCTACATGTCGACACTGCCTAATCCGGTTCGAAGACTAAATCGATGAATACTTCGACACGTACTTACAACACATTGCTGTTTTTGTCTATTTGTATAGGTGCACATTAAGAAAAAAACCTTTTCTGTTCTCGAGTTGTTTTCTGTAACCAACAGAACTTTTTCCTTCCATTCCATTTATCTATACCTCCCTCGTTCTTGTCTTTTGTTTCCATTCACTATCGAGTTCTTCCCTAAATTCTTCCGCTACTGCTGGGTTATCCAAAATCCTGACGTTCCATTTCTTGTTGTACTTAAACTTGGCCATGAGTAGATTGTGGTCTGAATCGCAATTGGCGCTTGAGTAAGTATGGCAGTTTTTTACTGTATTCTTATATCTGTCGTTTATCATTATGTAGTCTATTTGATTTACTTTCCTCCTGTGCTTATCCAAGAGTATATTCTCGTCTTTTATGATTTTTAAACCACGTGTTGCGTATCACAAATTGATGTTGCACTGAAAAATCGATTAATCTTCGACCCCTCTCATTAATTTCTCCTATGTTTTCCGACTGCCGCCCCGTGCTGTTCTTCTCCCACTTTTGCGTTGAAGTCGCACATTATATATATATTACATCGCTCCATTTCGTGTAAGCGTGTTTACTCCCTTAGTCTTTGGGTAAAAACCCTTTCCACGTGGGAGTGGAATTTGTTTAGTCTCCCTTAGCTTTTGAGTAAAACCTTGACCGCAAGGCAGCGGGTTATTACTGAGGAGATAACGAATTAAGGTTTTTAGAGCGACCTAAACCCGCCAAGGGAGAGACAGTCCTAGGATTTTGCAAACTTTTAGTAGACAGGTCCTCAAGCTGTCCATCTGCATCCTCGTGCCTCCTAACCCTGTCGCTACTGGAATCGTCTGCTACAAACTTTCCGTCAGTAGCCGCTCTTGGTTCGCGACTGCTTATTTCCACTATCCACCACCCGTGGACGCGTCTTCCGTTTAGAGCTCCGGATCTCATACGTACATATATATATATATATATATATATATATATATATATATATATATATATATACATGTATATATCCGTCCGTTATTTTGTTGACACACCTAACACAACAAGACGTGTTTTGATAGGAGGGTGTTGGTATACATACATATATATATATATATATATATTAATACGTATTGGGGAAGAGCGTGGTTTTCCTATCCCGTCGTATGTCGACAAGTTATTTCTCCTGTTGTGTGAACCCAAGTGGTTATAGGGCTCGTACAGGAACGTAATAGGATAAATTTAGAAAAATTATTATCGTGATCGCCGGTACAAAATAATGTACAGGATTTAACTATGATGGGATTTATCTGATTTAAATTATTTATCCGGTTTTTATGTATATATATATATATATATATATATATATATTTATTATTATTATTTTTATTTTCTCTGTTGACTGGACTCTCTCTTGCGAAGATGTATGAGATATAAAATTAAATTACCGATCGAATATATCGAGGATATTTTAATACGAATATATCGAATTCTACTACGTCAAAGATATTAGGCTTATTTTAACGTTAATATAAATATTATCACTGTAGGTATTACTATCATTATTATAATTGTTATAATACTGGGAAGCTTTAGGATACGAAATTATCTACTTCGAACATCTAAATCATCTTCCAATGGAAATACCTCTATTTAACCTATTCATTGCTCTACATAAATATTTTATACGTATACATTATATTAAAATTAATTATTATTAATTTTTAATTATATACTATTTATTTTATTTATGATTTTCTTCGGTATCCCCATTCTATTAAATCGTTGTAATATATATATATATATATATATATGTGTGTGTGTGTGTGTGTGTGTGTGTGTGTGTGTGTGTGTAAACATAGGTATATATATATCCATCTGTTATTTCTGCTCGCTCGTTTTGCGGGTTAACTTCCCATATAAACCGCGCAAACAGAAGTTTCACTTCAAAGCTTTTGTTACTGAATAAGAAATTTTTTAACATATACACATTTAAACTAACAGTTATCTTTTTCATTAGAATATTTTTAAGCGTATCATATATATATATATATATAGCTGTTACTTTCCCCTAACGCCGACTTTTTAATTGGTGCATTCGATCGACAACTGATACGTCGCCATTATACGGTCGATTTCTCGTATGCTTGTCGTCAATCTGTTAGTCATTTGATCATTATTCGTCTTCGAATGTCCTTTAACACCGTCGGAAGACAGCGCATTTGATCTATCCGACACGTTTTCGTTTCGTTCAGTTGTTAATTAATTGCGGTTAACACTGTCGTATCGCAACTACGATTAATTTACAACTAAACGTTGCAAACGAGAACGTGTCGGATAGGTCAAATGCGCAGCCTTCCGACGGTGTTAAAGGACATCCGATGACGAATAATGATCTCAAATCACAAATAGATAATGGCAACCATACGAGAGAGCGATCCTATAATGGCGATGTATCAGTTGTCGATCGAATGTGCCAGTTAAAAGATTGGCGATCGAGGAAAGTAACGGCTATATCTCAGAGACTGTAATCATCACAGATGTTGGTATTTATTTTTGTATTACCATAGTAATATGGTTACAAACTATTGCCAACATTATTGCCAGTATTTCATTTTGCATGGCTGTAGTATATTTTCCAAGTGACACTTCTATTGGCGTGTTAAAGTTAACAATAAGCACATGAGTTCAGTTAAATAAAAAATATATATATATATATACAAATACATTAACATACAGCCGCTGTTACTATAAACAGCCGGCCGGTTTAAAATTTTGCCTCAGCAGCAATGTCTTGATCTATATGACATTATTTTTCAATAGTTGAAAGTACGTCCCGGAGCATTTGTCGTTTTAGCCTTCGAACAGGATTATCTGGAAGTGTTGGCATGTAAATTGGCCGAATTTGGGGGTTTGAGTGACTGGAACATTTACCGAAAAATTTTTGATATTTATACTGATAAATTTGTGTAACTGTAGGCACTTGCAGGTCGTTAGAGTATCATTGCTGACATAATAAGGAGCGTCACTTATTGCTCTTAGAGCTTTCGACTGAAATTGTTGTATACGTTTGACGTTACTACTTGTTGCCGAGCCCCATAGTTCAATTCCATACTTCCATTTCGCCGCTAGAAGTGCGTTGTAGATCAGCAATTTATTATTTAATGAAGTTTTGGCTTTTCTTCCTATAATACAATATAATAGCCGAAATGAGATATCTAAGTTTTTTCTAAGCTGCAGTATATGCGGAGTCCAGGTAAGTTTTTTATACATAATAAGGCCGAGGTACTTTACAGTATCAGTCTGTGTAATTTGTTACTGTTCATAGTAAACTGGCGGACAGGAACCTATACTAACGATAAGATTCGGTTCGGTTGTGTTTGGTTGTGTTGTTATCTTTAAACGTCTATCTTTGTTGATAAATAAACCGTAATCGCTATTCGTTCGCGATTATAGTGTGTTCGTGTGTATGTATTGTTCGGTGGTCCTAAGCGCTATTCGTTACGTGAATAGAGTGCGGTCGTGTGTGTGTGTGTGTATTGTTCAGTGGTATTTGTCGTCGTTTACCTCTGTTGTTAAACAAATCGTAAGCGCTATTCGTTACGTGTATATAGTGTAGCCGGGTGTGTACACATGGTTCTACACCACTCCCTCTCGCGCCCGGCGGTTAGCGCGGCTAATCATTCGCTCAACGTTTTTGATAATTCTCCGTCAACTTCGAGAACCAGTTATGTAAATGAAACCTTTTATTCGGGTAATAACAATGTTACATTAAATAATAATGATAAAAGTAATGTAGAAATACATTCGAAATCGGCTGTAGTAGACTCTAGATCGTTGGAAAATGTATCGGTTCCTCCCTTATCGATACAGCGTGTTGGTGGTGATTTTACTGTTGTAAATAAACGTCCCCTTTCGAGTGGCACCAGTGATGAGGATTCTTGGATCCCAGCATTAAAACATTCGAAAAGTCACACAGCAAACAGGACAAAAAATACAAGGAATCTTTCTCACCCTAAACCTTCGACATACAATCGTTTTCAATACCTCAGTGATGAGCAAACAGAGGAATCCACAACAGAGCTTATCAATGAAGCTCCCATGGTAGATAACTCACAAGGGGCGCTTCCGCAAAGAAAAAATGTAACATTGCAAAAGAATCCACCCCCTATTTTGGTCAAAAATATTGTCAATTATTTAAAATTTGTTAGTGAACTAAAAACTGAAGTTTCGAACTACTCTTTTGAATGTAAAGCTACTAAAGGTGGGATTACAATTAAACCCAGTAATGCTGAATGTTATAGATGTCTAGTCCAAAAATTTAAAATAAAAAATTGCCTCCTTTTTCACTTACCAGTTACCAGAAGATCTATCATTTCGTGTCGTAATACGTCATCTTCATCACACAATGCCTCCTAACGAAATTAAAATAGAATTAGAAAAACTAGGATACTCGGTCAAATCGGTAACAAATATCTTACATAAAAAAAATAAATACCCACTTCCAATGTTTTTTGTAGACTTAAATCAATTACCTATTAATTCGGAAATATTCAAAATAACTTCATTATTATATTCGGCAATTTCCGTAGAGGAACCAAGGAAACTCAGACAACTTCCTCAGTGCACAAGATGTCAAAATTATGGGCATACTAAACGTTATTGTAATCTTCCTTTTCGATGCGTAAAATGTGGTGAAAAACACGGCACGGCAAATTGCAACAAGACAGTTAATTTACCTGCGAGATGTGCCCTGTGCAATGGTCCTCATACTTCAAACTATTGTGGCTGTCCTGCTTACCAAGAAGAACTAACGTTTCTGAATCCAGTTCTAAGAAAGAGTAGAAATCATGAGTATAACTTCATGAACCACACAAACTTTCCTCCGTTAGTTAATAATATTATTAATACTGATAACAACAATAACATTAATAACCAAATTAATAACGTTGCCAACGACAACAGCGAAAATAATAGCAATAATATCAACAAAACCTCGCAAAGGAAACATATTAGTTACGCTAATATCGTACATCAAAATACACCCAGTTTATTTGACAATCCTTCGACCACACTAACGGAATGTTTATCCACTTTTCTAAACGAATTTAAAACTATAATTAACCCTTTAATTAACTTACTAACCAAAGTCATAGACGTAGTTTTAACCCAATCTAAATGACTGCTACCACTAATCTCACTCAATCATCCCTAGTAATTATGTTATGGAACGCAAATGGAATCCAGCAAAAAAAGCTAGAGCTTCAACTTTTTCTTAAACGAAAACGTATTGATGTAGCACTCATCACAGAAACGCATCTCACAGTAAACAGCTCGTTTTCGATTTCTGGCTACACGATACATAGTAGTCATCATCCTGATGGAACTGCGCATGGCGGTGCTGCCGTATTAATACGAAATGACATCAAACAGTATGTAGCTTACAATAACTCTTCCGCAGCAATACAGATCGCATCAATAACAGTCCAAAATACAATTTTTGATTTAACACTAGCTGCTATGTATTGCCTACCACATTATGCTGTTCATGAGTATAATTTTAAATATCATTTTCTGAATCTAGGTCGTAACTTCATATGTAGAGGGGACTTTAACGCTAAGCATACCATATGGGGTTCAAAACAAGTGAATCCTAGGGGCAAAATACTAAAAAAAGTTATACTGTCAGAAAACTATAAATTTATAGCCCCGAACGAACCAACATATTGGCCTTCTCATAATAACAGACACCCGGACTTACTTGACCTTTTCATCACAAAAGGAACTGAAAAATTATATAATGTTTGCAAAACGATGCCGGATTTGACGTCTGACCACGATCCAGTTGTCCTTCTGTTGGATACAGTTCCACTACAGTACGTTAAAAACATACAGCTGACCAACAATACAACAAATTGGAATTTATTTCATAATCTCCTGCAGAAGTGTTCTGAGTTCAAAACTCGGTTAAAATCCCCTACTGACGTAGACGCACATATCGAAAATCTAACAACAATGCTAAAAAATTGCGCTACCAACACTACATCCTATTCCCATTGCGAAAGGAAACAAAATTACCTTCCATTAAGGATTAGAGAACTAATAACTTCTACACGTAGAGCGCGTAAATTATGGCAGCGCCACAAATATCCTTGCTTTCGTGCAGAATATGATCGTATCAGGAACAAGATGAAAGCAGAAATAAGGTTGTACAAAGACAATGCATTTCAAGTATTTTTACAAAATCTAAATACAACGGATAATTCCCTTTGGAGAACTACCAAACACGTCCTTAAGGAGCATACTGTGACTTCACCTTTACGAAATCAATCTGGAGCATGGATAAAAAGTGACGCTGACAAGGCTCAGTATTTTGCTGAACACCTAGTTAAAGTTTTTTCACCAAACACAGACATTGAGGATAAACAATTTACTGAACACGTGTATAATTACTTGAACACCCCACTACAGCTTTCTCTTCCTACACGTTCCTTTTCACCAGCAGAAGTAGAGCAGGAGTTAAAACGACTGCCTACTCGTAAAGCTCTAGGTCATGATTTGATCACAGGAGATATATTGAAACATATTCCACGGAATACAATTTTACAACTTACGTACCTATTTAATGCCATTGTTCGTCTCTCTTATTTCCCCGAGGCATGGAAGAAATCCACCATAATCATGGTTCCTAAACCGAATAAACCTACTTCTGTTGTAACATCATATAGGTCAATCAGTCTCCTGTGTACATTATCAAAAGTCTTCGAAAAATTAGTACTGCATAGAATTTCTGCAACCTTAGAAAAAGTAGATTTGATCCCTGCCCACCAGTTTGGTTTCCATAAAATTCATTCTACTATACATCAATGTCACCGCGTTGTCGATGCTATTTCCTCCTGTTTCCAAACAGGGCGATACTGTCCTGCTGTCTTCTTAGATGTATCGCAGGCCTTTGATAGAGTGTGGCATCAGGGCCTGCTATATAAACTTAAAAAGTTCTTACCATCGCATTATTACTTGTTGATCAAATCCTACTTGGAAAACAGGACATTTCGTGTACGATACAACTCTGAATACTCCGTTTGGTATCCAGTACAAGCATCTGTGCGGCAATGAAGTATTCTGGGACCTACTTTATATACGATATTCACAGCCGATATGCCTACAACGTCTTACACATTGATATTCACCTTCACTGATGACACCTTGATTATAGCCGCCGATGAAAGCCCGGTAGTTGCATCCCGTTCTATTCAACTTCACCTATAAGAAATGGGAAAGTGATGCACTAAATGGAAAATCAAGATAAATACCGATAAATCGGCAAATGTAACTTTTACATTACGGAGAGGTTCCTGTCCTCCAGTTTACTATGAACAGCAACAAATTACTCAGACCGATATTGTAAAGTACCTCGGCCTTATTATGGATAAAAAACTTACCTGAACTCCGCATATACTGCAGCTTAGAAAAAACTTAGATATCTCATTTCGGCTATTATATTGTATTATAGGAAGAAAAGCCAAAACTTCATTAAATAATAAATTGCTGATCTACAACGCACTTCTAGCGGCGAAATGGAAGTATGGAATTGAACTATGGGGCTCGGCAACAAGTAGTAACGTCAAACGTATACAACAATTTCAGTCGAAAGCTCTAAGAGCAATATGTGACGCTCCTTATTATGTCAGCAGTGATACTCTACATCACAACCTGCAAGTGCCTACAATTACACAAATTTATCAGTATAAATATCAAAAATTTTTCAATAAATGTTCCAGTCACTCAAACCCCCAAATTCGGCGAATCTACATGCCAACACTTCCAGATAATCCTGTTCGAAGGCTAAAACGACAAATGCTCCGGGACATACTTTCAACTATTGAAAAATGATGTCATATAGATCAAGACATTGCTGCTGAGGCAAAATTTTAAACCGGCCGGCTGTTTATTGTAACAGCGGCTGTATGTTAATGTATTTGTATATATTTTTTTTTTATTTAACTGAACCCATGTGCTTATTGTTAACTTGTATAGGTGCACATTAAAAAAAAAAAAAAAAAAACTTCCCATATAAACCGCGCAAACAGAAGTTTCACTTCAAAGCTTTTGTTACTGAATAAGAAATTTTTTAACATATACACATTTAAACTATCAGTTATCTTTTCATTAGAATATTTTTAAGCGTATCATATATATATATATATACATATATAGCTGTTACTTTCCCCTAACGCCGACTTTTTAATTGGTGCATTCGATCGACAACTGATACGTCGCCATTATACGGTCGATTTCTCGTATGCTTGTCGTCAATCTGTTAGTCATTTGATCATTATTCGTCTTCGAATGTCCTTTAACACCGTCGGAAGACAGCGCATTTGATCTATCCGACACGTTTTCGTTTCGTTCAGTTGTTAATTAATTGCGGTTAACACTGTCGTATCGCAACTATGATTAATTTACAACTAAACGTTGCAAACGAGAAAGTGTCGGATAGGTCAAATGCGCAGCCTTCCGACGGTGTTAAAGGACATCCGATGACGAATAATGATCTCAAATCACAAATAGATAATGGCAACCATACGAGAGAGCGATCCTATAATGGCGATGTATCAGTTGTCGATCGAATGTGCCAGTTAAAAGATTGGCGATCGAGGAAAGTAACGGCTATGTCTCAGAGACTGTAATCATCACAGATGTTGGTATTTATTTTTGTATTACCATAGTAATATGGTTACAAACTATTGCCAACATTATTGCCAGTATTTCATTTTGCATGGCCGTAGTATATTTTCCAAGTGAAACTTCTATTGGCGTGTTATAGATGGCGAAGTACAGATGTGGTTTTTTTTTTATTATGCAATTTCTTTTACGCGTACGTGATTATTCGAGTTTAAGGAATACAAAATTCATCGTAGGAATTACTCGTAAACGTGTCTCGAGCATCGACCGAGAATATAAATCATTAATGAAACGACTGATTAATCGTAAAATTGTTATTCTTAATTTTATTATTTTCACGATTAAGAATCTATATAAAATATTTTCGATTTTAATTCCGCACGACTAGATACGCGTTTCAGTTATTTCTTTGCCTACTGCCGAGTAATCATACGTATATTTGATAAGTTTTCGTTGCTCTTCATAATACTGAAAAACCGAATATTACGACGGAACAGTATGAATACGAATATGACGAGTATGGTATACACTAAATTATGATTCAACTACGATAAGATAACAGAATGAAATTTTAAGTCTGGCTGCTACACGTATATCTGAACTCTTCCGGTATTAGTGTAAAATTCCCTGGTAATTCGCTTTTGATACAAGGTCTGGCTAAAATTCTTTTAGATGCCACTATCTGTTATCACGTATTATTATTATTGTTTATATTATGTCGGAGTTTTTGTACTTTAGCATTATTGGTCTCGAATAAATGTCGTTAACGAAACAAATCGACCCTTTGTACCTATATATATATATATATATTCTCTATGTATTTTTATTAATACGAATACTATTTTAAACTTTAAATTTTAATTATTATTATTATTTTATTTGCTGATGTACCCATTACTCTTAAATCGTCCATTATACATACATACATGCATATATATATATATATATATATATATATATATATATATATATATATATAAAGCTTTTATTTCATTTGAATGCACCAAAAATACATATACAAAATAATCAAAATTAAATAATAATGAAAACCCAACTTGAGCCGATGCCTCTTACATTATTTCCTTTTAATCCAGCACCCATTTGTTTCCAAATCATTCTATCTCTACTGGACCCCACATATTGCAGTCTTTCCACCGTCTTTTTAGTGTTTTGATCTTCCTTTTCCCATCCAATGGAATCCATTCTATATGTTTCCGCGTGACATGACCATACCACGTCCATTTTCGTTTTCTTGCTATCTCCATTGCGTCATCTATTCTTGACTGTACTCTTAGCGCCTTGTTGTCTATTTTATCAAATTTTTTAATCCTTAACATTTTCTTTTCATCGCCCGCTATGCAATTTATAACTTTTTTTTGTGAACTGTATGTAATCGCCGATATGACACATGTATTAAATACATGCGCTTTTCATGATGTACTCATTTTTGTATTAAAAATTTTCTTCAAAGCCCAATATTTTTTCCATCCTATTGCTATCCTTCGATTTACTTCCTTGGTTGTTTCATCTTTGAATGAAATTAATTGTCCGAGATATATTACTTCTTAAGCCCATTTTAATTTTTTTGTGTTAATTGGTCATACCTTGCCATGTGCTATCAGTTAATAATTCTGGTTTTTTGCCATTTATACTCAGTCCTGTTTCCTTCGCACTTTCCTCTAATTCGTTAAGCATCATCTGTAATTGTTCCGCCGTGGAAGCTATAATGTACGAAAAGTAAATTTCTTAAATGTGTGCCGTTGATGTTTATTCCATCATACTAGATACCCGTTGAAGTTATTTCCTTGCATATATAAAAGTCTACTGCCGAGTACGCATACGTATATTTGATAAGTTTTCGTTTCTCGTCATAATCTCATTCCACTGAAAAACCGAATATTACGACGAAACAGTATGACGAGTATGGTATACACTAAATTATGATTCAACGACGATAACATACCAGAATGAAATTAAGTCTGGAATTCCCCGGTAATTCGCTTTTGATACAACGTGTGGCTAAAATTCTTTTAGATGCCACTATCTGTTATCATGTATTATTATTATTATTATTATTGTTTATATTATGTCGGAGTTTTTATACTTAAGCATTATTGGTCTCGGCGATCAGACCATACTATTCAATAAATGTCGTTAACGAAACAAATCGACCCTTTGTACCTATATATATATATATATATATTCTGTATGTATTTTTATTAGTATAAATACTATTTTAAACTTTAAATTTTAATTATTATTATTATTATTTTATTTGCTGATGTACCCCATTACTATTATATGTATATTCGCTACAAATAGAAAGAAAAGGGGAAACGCTTACGTACAGCAGTGGATTGATACAGGTGCATCGTGATCGTGATATATATATATATATAAAGTCTTTATTTCATTCAAATACACCAAAAATACATATACGAAATAATCGAAATTAAATATTAATGAAAGCCCAATTTGGGCAGAGCCTTCTTCTATTATTATTTTTTTTATATGTATCCAGTACCCATTTGTTTCCGAATCATTCTATCTCTTGCTTTCCGCATCCAACTGGTCCTCACATATTTGAGTCTTTCCACCGTCTTTTTAGAGTTTTAATTTTCCTTTTCCTATCCAATGGAATGCATTCTATACATTTTCCGGTCCAGCTCTCTGCTTGTTTCCGCGTGACATGACCATACCACGTCCTTTCGTTTTCTCGCTATCTCCATTACGTCATCTATTCTTGACTGTGCTCTTAACGCCTTGTTGTTTATTTTATCAAATTTTGTAATCCTTAACATTTTCTTTTCATCGTCCGCTGTGCAATTACAAATTGATTTCCTTTATATTACCCGACCGTGTTTGTGACATAATCGCCGATATGACGCACGTATTAAATACATGCGCTTTTAATGATGGACTCGTTTTTGTATTAAAAATTTCCTTCAAAGCCGAATATTTTTTCCACCCTATTGCTATCCTTCGATTTTCTTTCTTGTCTGTTTTATCTTTGAATGAAATTAATTGTCCGAGATATATTACTTCTTAAACCTATTTTAATTTTTTTGTGTTAATGGTCGTATCTTGCCATGTGCTATTAGTTAATAATTCTGGTTTGTTGTTATTTATACTCAGTCCTGCTTTCTTTGCACTTTCCTTTAATTCCTTAAGCATCATCTGTAATTGTTCCTCCGCCGTGGAAGCTATAATGTGCGACACGTAAATTTGTTAAATGTGTGTCATTTATGTTTATTCTATATTGTTCCCATGATAGATTCCTGAACAGTTGTTCCAACACTACAGTGGCGTAGTCAGGGGTTGGTTTTGGGGGTCTGACCCCCCCCCTTGGAATCAATCTGATAATAAGAAAATATATACTCGTTGTTAAATGCAGTTTTGCATTTGTTAAACCTATTTTTATTTTCATTTATTTTATTTAAATTTCGTTGTTTTTGAATAGTTTTGTAATATAGGAGGTACTAGAAGAACTTTGTAGAAAAACGAGAAGAATAGATTTTAAATTTTAAATTTAGTTTAACTATTTATTATTCCTTCAAAAAATATAAAATCATTATTTATCGTTTATTTTTTCGCGGAATTTATTGTAACCCCTCTGTCCTCAGTAACATACTATTTTTGTGTTTCAGTGACGTTAAATATTTCTGCCGTCTAATAGAATTACATATTCGACGTCTAGTAAGTATAAAAATAACTCTGGCGACTGTTATAATTTAGTTATGTTTGAACCCCCCTCTTCAACCAAGTCTGGCTACACCACTGTTTATATATATATATATATATATATATATATATATATACCGACGTATAAAATCTTACTCGAAACGACTGGAGTGGATTATATTGATAATGCCGCCTTTACATGTTACGAATGCGGAAAGAAATATGCCGCGAGAATCTATTTAATTAGCCACTTTATGACTTATAAATAGTGGATGGTACTCCATACTCGGATAATAAGTAGATAAATGATAATGATGCATATATATTTGTGTGTGTATGTATATATTTAATAATTAAATTAAATAATAAATACCTTTATTTTGTTTATTTTTATTAAAGAAAAATCGATCGTCCAATTTTTAATACGTACACTATCGGAGTGACAGTTACCGTTGGAAGTTATACCAGACAATATACCGTAAATGTGTTAGTAAAAAGTGATAAACAATTTATTAACGCGTATACAGCGATAACACCAGTAACCTTTGTAACTTCGTCATCCGCGATAAATATTACGTAAGTACATCATATATTCCGCACTTTTCAGAGGATTATTTCGGTTTTAATTATAAAATTCTTCTTGCACGGAAGGTTCACGTCCGCATCTTTTAACTTTTTAAACTATGCTTGCCAGGCTCGTTACCGGTCGAATTATTAGTAATCATAAAAACCCGTATAAACTAAGATCGATCTAATGATTTATAGCGAATAGATTTTATCTCAAAGTGAAAGAGAGGAAAAACCCACGTGTGATTAATAAAAAAATTCGATGTTTATTGACACTGCGGCATTAACTGGTCGAATAAAAGTCTGCCACCTCTTCTTTCCCGTCATAATAAATTGAAAACAATCGAAATTATATATGTTTTTCATCCGTTCTACCGATTCTATTATCAGGATTTATTTTTCGCCGCGAGACGTTGACTTAAGTTCTTTTGATAATAATATTACTAAACCTCGCCCTTCTCCCGTTAATAAAGCATTTATTTATAAGCAGTTAATTAAAAAATTCAACCACTATGAAATTATATTTACAGATGGCTCTGTCGATAAAATACGTGGAAATTATACTTCGACTTTATATCGCCCGAAAAAAAGCCATATCGAAAGTATATAGATTATCCTCCCCGAAAAAAAAAAAAAAGGCATATCGAAAGTACACAGATTATCCTCCCCGAAAAAAAAAAAAGGCATATCGAAAATATACAGATTATCCTCCCGAAAAAAAAAAAGGCATATCGAAAGTATACAGATTATCCTCCCTGAAAAAAAAAAAGGCATATCGAAAGTATACAGATTATCCTCCCCGAAAAAAAAGCCATATCGAAAGTATACAGATTATCCTCCCGAAAAAAAAAAAAAGCATATCGAAAGTATACAGAGATTATTCTTTGCAGGTTTTCTCATTTGCAGTAGAATTGTTTGCTATTTATAAAGCTTTGCACGTAGCTAAAGATGTGAGTAACAATATCCGATTCATTAAGTGTCCTATTGCAATTATCTAAGCTCTCAGAGTGCACGAGTTAGAATGTTATAATTTATCGAGTATTCCTTATGAGAACATTAAATGGAATCGGATCGATATGTTACCGAAGATTAAAGAATTTTTACTAATCGATTTTCAACAGTATTACACCGTCAAATGTGAAAAAATACTTCGCATTGGTACGTACGGTTTCCATTAAACCATAGTTTCAATTATCTAAAGAACGTTTCGGGGGGATTATATATCAATTTTATTTCGACTACGTACTGGGCATAATCTAACTCACATCTTGCTAACTTAGCAATAATTTCTGGCATGCGACAATGTTGACGACTGTATCGAGCATGAAATTTGGGTTTGTCCGAAATTTCTAAAGCGTAGGAGCTGTTCTGTAATATTTTACAAAAGTGGCACGAATTACCTGCGAGTATTGAATTGTCTTCTGAACCTATTGTCTTCTGTTACAATCGGTTTATACAAATTTACCCCGACTTAAAATACACTAACTAGATAAAAAGGTTTAAACTGACCAAATGGCGCAAGCTGGGTCGGAAAAATAAATGTCGAAAGCGAATTTTCGATTTAAAAAATAAAACGCCGGTAACTCGAAAGGCGATAAGGAACGTCGGTCTGATGATAATAACTATGATCGACTCTCGAAGGTCGATAATAAAGAGAAGCGGCGAATTCTTACTAAGACAAAATAAAGAGGTTTACCAATTCCCAGCTTCTTCACTTTCTTAGCAAGTATGCACTTGTTTACCCGATCAACCGAATGTATCACTGAAGAGTTGATGAGAAGTTCTATACACTCTATACGCGTAGTTTCGACGTTATATATTATTAGACCGGTGTTTGGCACGCGCAATAATGTAAAGGATAATTATACCAGAGAGAGGGAATTTGTACAGAATACCATGATCTTGTAGTTTTAGCTATGTGGAAACAAACAGGCAAAACTGTTGCTGTAAGGATTAAGGAACGGGTAGCGGACTGAAAGTATGGGCGCGTTGAAAAGTTAGCCGTGACGGAGCATCAATTACGGGGTAAGGTTTGAGGATACAAAAAAATTCCGGTCAAAGTAGATCGGTTAGGTGAAAGAATTGTCAGGGAAGCGTTAGAAATTGAAAAATTCAAAAACTTCACCAGTGACTATGGCTTCCGACTTGATCCAGCGTGGAGAACGGTAATTAGCCAATCGAGGACCGATCAGATGTAATATTACCAATGTAGTTAACGGTATAAGTTTATTTATTGCTTGAAACGTAAACTCGGGTTTATTAATATATTGTTTTACTTTTATTAATAAATCGTTTTTTTTTTCTCATTTTGTACGCGCTGTTCCGAATTTATTAAGTATTAATGTAAATCTGCTCATATCAAACACGGCGGATGCTGTCTTACGTATGACGTGTCGAATCAGAATAGGATATCTAAAACGAATAAACACCTCAAACGTTAGAATCCTGTCGGAAATTAAACGGCAGCTGCAGAAAAGAACGATCCCGGACACATATTACACATCCAAAAACGACGAAAATTAAGGTTTAAAAAGGCTCTAGATGTTAAATTGCAAACAGCACGTTACTCTTAGAAGTCTGTAAAGCAATCGTACTTAGGTCCGGTGCTTTACTTAATCACCTCTGCCGATTTTCCAGTTGATAATAACGTGATAACAGCTACGTTTGTCGATGATATTTTAGCTATTGGTAAAGATAATAGCGAAATTTCTAATAAACTGCAAAAAAAATTCCGTCAAATGTTGAAAACTGGCCGAGACGTTGGCGTATTAAACGAAAGTAAATGCACGCAGGTCGATTTTAGGTTGCGAAATTGTTAAAAAATAAACGGGGTGATTATTAGCCGAGAAAAAGATGTTTAAATACTCAAGCATTCATTTAGATCGTAAATTGACACGGCAGAAGCATAAAAAAAGAAAACAGTTAGATATAAAATTGCACGATTTAGTTTCTTGGCAAGTACTGCAGTTTATCACTAGAAAACTTCTACTTTATAAAATAACTATAAAGCCTGTTTGGATATACGGTTTAATGTTAGGGGGTTGTGTGCAAATGATACATACATAAATAGGATACAACGGTTTCAGAACAAGTCAGTAAGACTCGTCGTCTTCCCACCTTGGTACGTATCGAGCCATACCTTACATCCAGACTTAAATATCCCGTACGTGAATAGATCAAACGTGCTGTTAAGCGATATGTGTAATCCGTTCGGAGGTACACACAAACGTATTATCGATCTACTTAACACTAGTTCGAATGTTCGCAGGTTAAAACGTAGTCAACCGTTTGATCTGGCCTAATTTATCAGCGGAGTCCATCGCTGGAACCCCTAACAAGTTATTTCGCGTTTCAGTCCAATTGCTCTGGCCGGGTTGCAATTTTAAAAATGAAAAAAAATAAATGAAAAATAATATCGTTTATCGCCACGTGTCAATGTGACTATAGTAAGAACTTGCTCGCACGAACATATTCGGTCTAAATTTTTTTGGCTGTTTTTGCATAATTAGCATAATGGACGTGTCTCCAGAGAGAGAGAGAGAGAGAGAGAGAGAGAATGAGGTTGTTGTTTAAATAGGAAAACGGATGTACTATATTATGCGACTGCATATAGGCATTTTATTTTATTTTAGAAACATTATTATTTTGCCGTTGGACTTAGTAGTTTCTTCGTGCTAATGTCGTTTAGCCTTTTATTCATACTTTAACATCATCATTATTCTGTAAGTGTACACACCGTAATTGGCGTTTTATTGTTGTGTACGTCGTAATATTCTGTAACAAAAAAAGAAAAAAAATTAAAAAAAGAAACGGTAAATTTAGCAAATAAGGAAGGATTCACTGAGTATTAGTAAATAAAGTAGGATTGGCTAAGTAGTAAAGAGAAGATGGTTATCAATAGGAAGGCTAAAGACGAAGTACACTAGCGATTAACGATCAAAAGAATAACTTTTTTTTTTTTAATATTTAAACTGTATAATTACCGAATCCCACAACTCAGATGTGGACAGACAAAAAGAAAAACTGGATACGCCGAAAATTAAAAATTTATTTACAAGCCCCCGCGAGACTACGAATAATCCAATAGATACTATTCCTTTATACGAATTGGTAGCAACGACAATAACAACAAAATTATTTCAAAAAAAAAAAAAAACGTCGAAAAAAAAAGGTAATTGCACTTAAAGAGGTTTTCCCAAAAAAACATTTAATAAACTCACACGATTCTGCACAAATTTCACAAAGAACAGTAAAGCACCGCCCGCTGTGCTTAACTTAAAGTGGCGATGACTCAAATGTTTTCGTTCTGAAATGTACGTTGTACGTACATCCTTTTTACAACGAAGATTTGAACGAAATAACGGATAGCCGTACGCGCATGCGCAAGAGAAATAATACGAACACGCAACAATTTTTACGCATATATATATATATATATATATATATATATATATATACGCATGTCTGTCATAATTTCTGTACGTGTTTATATGCATGTATGTAAACTGAATATAAACGCATATAAGTGCAGCATGCGGGAAAGAGTGGAGGAGCCTGACTATACTGTGAGAACAGGCATGCCTATATGCCTGTGTGTATAAGCCTTCAGCTCGCTCGCTCGTTTTACGATTTAACCTTCCGTATACAACGCACCAATAGAGGTTTCGCTTTAAAATATGATCGTATAGAAAATCACCGAGACTTTCTCGGAAACAAAAGCTTATTACCAATAGAAAAGTATTAGAGCTAATCGGTACTAAGAGATGTTTGAGTCAGAAAATTGAAAATAAGAAAATGAAATATTTCGGACACCTAATCAGAGGCCAAAGATATGAACCAACAAAACTGGTAACTAAAGGAAACATTGAAAAGCATCGAAGAACAGGAAGAAGCATAACTTCCTGGTTGAAAAATGTGCGTCAATGGACAATGTCTAAATTTTATTAGTGATCTAGTATAAGCAGCGAAAGTATCTGATAACATCCAAGGATATTATACTGCCAATTAGGATCGTTAACGCGCAGTCATGCGTATAACAATCGAATAAGAATGTATATATATATATATATCAAGGTTCATTGAAAAAAATATATGATTAGTAAGTAAAGATACGTATGTGTACGTATATATACATGTGTATTTACGCGTAATGTATTAACGTGATATATTAATGTATATGTATAATAGACTTAACGAATCGAATGCTACAATGTCCTATCCTCCGAATCATACATCATCATCCTCATCAACTGCAACAATGGCAGATAATGTCAACAATAATTCTGCCACGCCATTAGTTTCTACGTTAGTGATCACGAAATCATCTGTTGCTTCCTTTTCGACGTCATCTACAATTCGGTCGCACATTCTAGAAAATACGACTATGGAGGACCATGTAACCAAGATCATCAACGGTAAAGGTACTCCCTAATATATATATATATATATATATATATATATATATATATATATATATATATATATATATATATATATATATATATATATATATATATATATATTACGTGAATGCTCGTATAAATATATATTATTATTATTATTATTATTATTATTATTTTAAAAAATAAATAGAGTATATAATAAAAAAACTATTATATATTTATTAATAAAAATAATAATTTAGTTGAAAATAAAAAAAAAAACTAACCTAACCGGATTCGTAATTACTTGCCCAACCATCCTTCTTCATTTAATCCTAACTGTCTTGGTCAAGAAACTAACAACTGAACTTTTACACTGAAAAACTAGAACTCACTCGAAAATAAATAACCATCCCTTTTTATACCTTTTTCTTAAGCCTTGTTAAACAAAAATTACTCGATTTTTTTCATTATTTACTGGCTGTAATTTATTTTTACTGGCTGTATTAACTAAAATTATTTGGTCAAACTGATTTACTGGTTTTCCCCATTGACTAACTAAAATTAATTTTAATTATTGTATAGCAATAGTTTGTCTACTACAAATCCGGTCTGGTTTTATTATAATAATTTTAATATATTTTACTTTAATTAAATAAATAATTATATATGTATATTTTGTTTCATTATATTTTCCACCTTCAATATAATAAATTTAGATTTAATATAACGTGAACATACGTCAATCGTCGTAATATATATATATATATTATATATAGGAAATGTACACCCTAGGTATACATGAAATTATATTTGAATTTAAAATAATACTGATAATTACGAATACCAATAGCTTTTAAAAAAATCACCCTATTGAAATTTTTCTTTTATCGAAAAAAAAATGAATAATATAAATGTAACGATATATTAACGCGTAAATAAAAACATCTCGAAAATAAACTATCAAGCTCGTAAAGAAAAATAAAAAAAAAATGAATAAATAATATAATTTTTTTTAATAGTTTGGAATGTAGCGATTTAAAAAATAAAAATAAACAAATAAACAACAAAACGAGTGAAAATCGGTAAAATATTTTTCTTTTTGTGAAAAATCACAAAGCTTTTCGGCTGTTAAGCCATTATCAAGTAAATATAAGAAGTCAAGCAATTTACTGAAATTATCAATATGATAAAACAGTTATTTATAAAATAATATGATAGCGAATGTGGTAAACTACACAATTCATATTCGACAATAAAAATTTTATACATAAACAATAACACAATAGTCAGTAAATTGGTTTTTTGGTTCTACTTCTGCCGAGCCAGCCATGTACGTTATCTACGAAGGGTATAATCGTCTACTCTTGTATGGAGAATACATCCATTGATGTATTCAGCCCATCTCTTAAACTAGGTCGCGGATTGTAATTCTTTTCAATCGGCTGATTTGCTTGACATCCGGAAGGGCAGCGATTAGCTCATTGTATGTCTCGAAGCCCGCTGCTGTATTACTTCGTCAACCATGCAGACCCCAAGTTAGCGATGAATAGCTTCATTGGTAACATACCACGGCACTACGTATATCAGTCGGTTTTATTTTCAAAGCGTTGTATTATGTTTTTGTCTTTTTTGCACATCCCCATATTTGTGCATGTAAGTCCATGTTGGCTTTACTATTGCATTGTATATTAATACTCTATTGGCTAATGAGTGATTCAAATGATATCCTGTTAGCCAGTAGAGCGGTATTAATTATCTAGTTGTTTTCTTGTTTTTTGTATATGTATATCTGAGTGAAGAGTACAAATGACAGTCAATGAGGATATGGTGACGGAAAGCGTTACACACGGGGCACTGAGGAGGCGGAGTTTTGTTGATCAGGTGTGAATGGGTGAGTCTTGTATGAGTCAGTCGGCAATCTGCTGAGGACAACGTCTTCTTTACGGTTTGGAAGCCTTCCAAAACGGAAATCTTAATTTGGCGAAACTTATTTAATAAGGCGGTCGATTGCCACTTTTGTTGCCACGAAGCAAAATATCTTGATTTGACATAATTTCGACGTTTGGGATCGGCAACAATCTTTCTGCTAGTTCATTCTCTGAAATCGCGGCATGAGCTGGATTTCACAGGAACGAGACTAATCGGCTCCCGTTTGACTGATAACAGCCGTTTCACTTCTTTGTCTGTAAAATGCTGATCGTTGCTAAATACATCACATAAGGAGTTGAACGCTGAGAGGTTAGGTCAAATGCGGAAAATTTTTTTTTTTTTTACTATATATTCTTATCAGTCTTTATGTGTGATAAGTAGTATAAGTCTGTCTCCAGAATTTTTTATTTATTTATCTATTTTACGAGCTTCGAAAACGATTGTTCGTATTAAAATATTCGTTCGAATGTCGGTTCTATAATAGGTGTACGTTCTTAAATTATAATTACGTATATTAATTATACGTGTCACCGAGTTCTATAAAATATAATTGAAAATTTGTTATAGAATACTGTCGACCAGAATTAACCGATCGGGGTAGATTTCAGTTGAAATGGCCGACTACACGAATCGGAGAGGTTAGTAGGATAGACTGTTCAGTTTTGAATCGTAACGATATTGGATTGCCTTATGAAGATACATTAAGCGCCGGTACGTACCCTCGTTGAACGATACATATATTTTTTTTTAATTCGAAGTTCCCTTAAAACGGATAAAATCTTTCATTGTATTGTGTATTGCCGGGTGTGTACCACTGGGCACTATACCCTTCCTGTTATGCTCTCCTCCCAAATACTGTAAAATGATCTCTTGTTGGTCAGAAAAAATTATATTTTGCTTAGAATAATTTCCATTTTCATTCCGAGTGTGTTTCGATTATTATCAATTACTATTACTATTAGTATTACTATTATTGAAATACTTCGGTGAATTGACAGTAAGCTGACTTGGCATGCGCAAACACGTTCTGTGGCTAGTAAATCGAGAAAATTAAATTGTTTTATTATTTATATTTTTCAGGTAGAGTCTCACCTTTATCGCTTGTATCTTACTCTGTACCAACCGGTTGTTTCTTACGGAATAAAATACATTGGGCTTGTGCTGCGGCGAGTTCTCATATTCGGCCTTTGTCTACTTTTACTAAATTCGGTAAATAAACTGATACTCGATAATAATAGTCCATCGCGTAATAACGACTTTTTGACTATGTCAGAACTATATTATGTTACAACTTTTAGACTTTGACTTTCAGCGTCGAACTAAATTGTCGATTTCTGTAAAGCAAGCTGCGATTAGAAGTTCAAATAATGAATCGGTGAGAGTAGTAAAATTGAGTAAGTACCGTAGTCGAATTCAGGTTCCTTATATATATATATATATATATATATATATATATATATATATATATATATATATATATATATATACAAAGGAGAATAACTAGGGGGTTTTATTGAATTCAGTTGGTATTTCAATAAATGGAGAATCAAAATAAATTCCGATAAAACCCAATCTATTCAATTTACGAAAAGAAGAGCGCATTTCTTACCACCTGCGACGGTGAACAACACATCTTTGGTTTTGGAAAAGCGATATTAGATATTTAGGCGTAGTAATACCGGATCGGGGGTGTCACATTTACTAAACACGTTGAATATGTCTGCGATAAAACACACGCGTCTCTCGGTTTAAACTATATCCGATATTTAATAATTACGTCAGCTTAATAAATTAATAATCTACCGAAACTAATAATCACAACAATTATGATTCATTGTCCCATATGGTGTTGGTGTCATATACTAGCCGTTCTAATAATTAGCGAAGTTACAACGGCTACAAAAAATATGCGCTGCAGAATAATTCTAAATTTTCCAGTCTATGTATGGAACACATTCATAAGGCATTGAAGTTAGGTTGTCGAACAAAAAACAATATATTTTTTTTTTTTTATAGCTGTACCTGCAGTCAGTATTCATTTATTATAGAGTCATACAGGATTATACACGTACAAGTCTACAACTAAAATATAAACGCTATAAACGTAAAAGAATTAAACACGCGCTATTATACAGCTGGCATTTTGTCAATTTTCTCTCTCTCTCTCTCTCTCTCTTTTGTGTATAATAAACGTAATAAAAATTATTGTTTATCCCATTAACGTTAAATATTTATACATCTATACATTATGATATCAGTATGCGGGTTTTGTTATTTACCGTATTTTTATTTTAGTTAAATGAGCAACTGGGCATACCTTTTTTAAACTAGTATATACGTATAGTAAGAACTGTTTATATGATTATTTTCGTTATTTTTTTTTTGTAACATCAATTTATTTTGTAAATAAACTTTTATCTATCTATCTTATACATAGATGGGACCACCATTATTTAATGCCTTGCCTGAGGTACTAAAAATTCATCTTAAAAATTATAAACGGAAACCTTTATTAAATTATATCGTAGAGAAAAGACTCGAAAAGTAAGCTTAGTTACACGATATATTTTATTTATACTCCCTACGTTCTTTTATAATTATATCTGTTGTGTGCGGTGCGTCTTCATGACGGCATGTGTTACTGTAGTAGTTAAGTACGGATGTTATGGGTGCATGTTCCCCTTAGAATATTGATTATACGTGTATAATTTTCATCTATAAGTTAAGATGTTGAAGAATATGTTATTACATAACTCGTGAGTATATAGTATATATATATACTATATATTGGCACATAAAAGATATATATCTAATTTTTGAAGTGAAACTTTTATTGGCGCGGTTTATACGGGAAGTTAAACCGCAAGACGAGCGAACGAGCGTGCGGAAATAACAAACGGATATATTATATATATTGCGTGCATGCGTGTGTGTGTTTATATATACACACACGCGTAAAAATTAAAAAAAAAAAAACTTTGTATGAAATTTAGTTTAAAAATCATCAAGTTTCACTTCTTCCCTGCACTTCGAGGCACAGATGTTTTTTTTTATTTCTTTTTTTATTTTTTCGTTTTGTTTTTTGTTTTTATTTTATTTTTTGTTTTATATTTTTTTAATATTTTATTCCTGCATAGCGCAGTACCGATAATTACTTGTTTGTTTTTTAAGTATTGGTTTTTGATTATTCATAAGATTGTAGTTCATTAAAAATAAACTGGATTTGTATTTGGCTTATTATTATTATTATTATTATTATTAATGGAATTTGCCCAGTTATTTAACGTTACATCGAAACCTGAAAAATAGCAAATGTAACAGAGGTTATTAAACGATAATCTAGTAAACACACAGCTAGATTAGTAAACGTACAAACCGCGTATGACCCTGTTTGATACTGCTACAGAAATATATGCCGTCTAGACAGATGGAAACTATTATGTCTTATTGATTAAGCGTATTTCTTTTTAGGCGCCTCTTCGCTGGAAAGTGTACCACTTCATGTCATTATACTACTATTATCTATTGATAAGGCTACTAATATTATTATTATTTTTTAATTTTAAAACTACAACTGACCACGTAGCCATCCAGCAATTGGACTGACACGCGAAATAACTTGTTAGCATCCAGCGGATGTAACCCACTGAGAAATTAGTCCCAATGAAACGCCGGACTACGTTTTAATCTACAGACTACTATCGAATAGACTGAAAACAGTTTACACGTCGCTTTACAGCACGTTTGATATTACGAGCGAGCCGATTCGTATTGTTTCTCACGCATACGCGCGCATGGTTTTATCCGTTATTTTGTTCAAATCTTTGCTGCACAATGCACGTACGTGCGATGTAAATTTGAGAGCGAAAACATTTGGGTCATCTCCACATCGAGTTAACCATAGTGGACAGTGCGTTCCTTTTCTTTGTGAAATTTGTAAGAAATCGCGATTTTATTAAATAAGTGTGTTTTTTATTGTGCATAATGTACACGGCGGGTTTAATATATCGAATTAACGTTTATGTTCAATGATATTGCATTTTGTTTCGTGTTTAAGTTTCATTTATTTCCTGCAGCGCCCGGAGACACGGTCGTTATTGTTTCAAAAAATCTCAAAACACGACTGAGCCGGGAATGACTCTTAATTTTTTTTTAAGATTTAAGATCTGTTCAGCACAAAATCTTTCCTTTCGGAAACCAGCTTGAAACTCACCCACCAGCAGCTGTTCTTACTCTTATTTTTGGTTACTTAGGCATTAAGTTGGACCGAGCATTAACATTTAAAGAACATTGCAAAGATACTACAAGAAAAATCGGTACAAGAAACGGTTTACTCCGATAATTGTTTAGCTCCACACCCGGGGTGCAGATACGAGTGTATTAAGAACATTTAGCTCTGTGTTATTCCGCAGGTGAATATGCTAGTGCAGTATGACGGAATTCAGTACACGCGTAAAAAGAATTGATGTAGCGTTACATGAAACCGATCGTATAGTTACAGAATGTTTGAAGCCGACACCAGACGATAAAATAGAAATACTATCCGGCATAGCACCACCGGATATAAGACAGGAATTGATGGCTGGAAAGGAAAAAACAAAACAAAAACAAGACATAAGACATCCATTGAATGCGAAAGATGCGGCAATAAGTCGACTCAAGTCAAGAAAATTCTTGATACAAACGCCGGAAATCACTAGGATGGAATTATGGAAAGGAAGGCTGAAAGAAAAACGATTCAAATTATGGAAACAACCGGACGAACATCTCTACCTCCCGGTAATAAATTGCCGTGGTCAACATGGAAAACTCTAAATAGAATAAGAACTCTGACAGATAGAACAGCAAAGAACACGAAACGATGGAAAATTACGGATAATGACAGATGTGATTGTGGCTACAAGATTCGGAGCACTTATTAGCTCATTGCTGCCAGCGCGATGCGGGATGGAAGATATGACAAGAATAGACGGAATCAGAGACGAGGCAGTGCTGATGGTGAAATATCGGGGTGGAAAAAAGGAATATAAATGACCGACACGATAAGAAGAAGAAGAAGTTGCGGGGTTGTTTATACAGTTAGGTAATTGATATTTAAATTTTTTAATTTCATTCTTTGTTTTTTGTTTTTTGTTTTTTTTTTTAATTCAAAAGATAGTTCCTCGGAAGAAGAAAAATTATTTATTACCAGATATTGTCGGAGAAAAACAAATGGCACCATCATTTGGGATGAACCGGATTTCAGTTTATGTTATTTACACGTATGTATAAAATAATCTCAGTATAAATTCTCGACTTATTAAATATTACATTATAACGAATGGTAGGAATAGGATGTACCAGATTTCAGTTTAATCGGATAACAATGACAAACCATCGTACTCGGAATGAATCGTTAGTTCTCTATCAATCTTCAAGTTTACGAGGGTCGACTGATAACGTCTCCATACCGACTAACGAGTTAATCTGCTTTCCAGCTCCAGTTAATTGAGGTCGATAATGTTGATCGTATTGTGTACGATTTGAATGTCGTTCAATTCGAATTCAATCTGTTTTATTTACATGAAAAATAATTACGCTAAACCTTACATGCAAATTTTTCTGGGAAACTATCGTTTTGTTTTCCAAATATAATGGCATCTCGACATGCGTGCACGGCATACAGTTGTCCATGCGCAAAACGGAACCTCGAACTAGATTCTACAAGCTTCCAGATTTGCGATTTAATGTGACGGTTCTGGCGATATCTTATGGCCGTTGTGCATTTCAATTTTCATATATCTAGAATTCGGTTGTTGGAACGTATACATACGACTCAGAACGTCTAGAACGAATACATTTAAATGTATTTTTATTTCCTTGTATGTAATAACGCTGCAAATGATTTCGATGACGTAGCGTGGCATTTCAACATATAACAAAGTGCGAGCCTAAAACTGAAAAACGCAACAGAAACGTTATCAATAAACTAAATAAACAAACAAATTTTTTTAGTAAAAAAAAAAAAAAGACGAAATACCTGGGCGTTTGATGAAATAAATTAGTATACTACGAATTTGCACGTGATTCCGAAATGGTATAGAAATAACAGAAGGTACTTAACGGACGCTGCTTCGGTGTTCGGACGTTGTAAAAATGGCTTACCTCGAAAACAATACAAAATGGTGTTTAAGATGCGTATTAAGTACCTCCGGATGTACCAGAATAGCGGACATGCATTAGATGTTAAACTTACCTTCCCATCTGGGATAATATTCTTACTATTAAGTTCCGCGATAATTTTATATTGCATGAAAGTCAGTATATGTCAACGATCGAAAATTACGATTCCAGGCAACTACAGTTTATGTACACGGAGTATAAGCATAGATTACTTAAACATAATATACCGTAAATTAATACCTAATATTCGATAACATGCTGCTAACATTCTTATATATATATGTGTCTATATATATATATATATATATATATATATATATATATATATATATATATATATATGTATGTATGTATATATATATATATGTTGATGTATTGGACAGTAGTAATTTTATGAATTAACAAAACAAAATAAAATCGAAGTCAATCACCAAAAAATTTTTTATTATATAAGCGAAGCTTTTCGACTATAAAGTCATTTTTAAGCTATTACCAAAAACGTTACAAATAAATTAACAAAGATGTTAATAAGAAAACTTATAAATATCGATACATTGAATAGCCAAATGTAAAAATTTTTTTTAACAATAACATTTAATTATAAAACCGATTTTAAAATTAATTCTTCATCAAAATTAATCATATTATTTAATAAATTATTACTACTTCCATGTTTTGTAGTTTTACTAATAATTTTATTTTTTCAAATTTATACTCTATGTGTAAAAAATTGTTTTATTGTCTGTAATGTTTTCTATAAAATGTTTTTCTTCTCTACAGTGTTTTCCATAAAGTGACTTATCATCTATATTGTTTATCGTACCATTTATCTTTATTCCTTTTTTTTTTTAACCTGATCTAGTGTTTCTTCGAAGATCTGATCCGAATAAAAATTAAAAGTTCCCTGTCGGACTCATTTCCTAATTTCTAGATCTTCTGTAAGACGTCGATTAACTTACACTCTCGAGCCGATCGGTTCCAATACATATTCTTAATTATTTTTATATCGTTGCCAACTAAATCTACTCTTGTAAGTCTAATAGTTTATTACATTTAACGTTATCGAACGCCTTAATCAAACATCGCAACTAGATATTAAAAATAAACTTTTATTATACAATGCGATACTCTAAAACCAATCTGGCTATATGGCTGCGTATGGGGAGGATGTTCCTCTAAGAGCAACATTCAAACAAATACAACGATATCAGAATAGAATACTACGAAGGATTCGTCACTAACTACACATTCTAGAAAGATCTTCAGATACGTGAAACAAGTAATCCCAACGAGCTGCTCGCGATTACCCGGCGAGATTGGAAACTCACGAAAATCCGCCGGCAATAAGTTTGCAAGTTCAATCGGCGATTAGAAGGCTGAAGAGAAAACGTATTACCGACTTCAGATAACACTATCGGATTTCATAACTTGAGATTTCTGCCGCTAAGATAATAGACCTATACTGTCTTGGGAAGTGTTATAATTTCGGCTCTTTTGTAGAATAACATCCTAGTCCTAAGTATAGCGTTTGTCGCGTTCGTTATTTCAATTATAACTTTTCGACGAAGTTTTTCGATGATAATTGTAGATACGTTATCCTATACCGGTTGAATATTTCTTTAAATATTGGAGAATATCGCTGACTAACGATGTTGCTAGCCAACACGTGTATTTGTTAACATCGTTTACTTTAATTTCTTCTTATATTTAAACCTTTCGATCACACGTGAAATTTTGACGGAAAATTATAAATCTTATACCGGCTGTTTATTTAAATAATTCCAGATGATTTTCGATGTTTTTATATAAATATAATTAGAATTGACACGTTTCACGGGTCAACCAGAAAATGAGATAATATTTTTATCGGTGTTAAAATTTCACGTACCACATAGTGGACACAGCGACTGGAACGTTTAATATATGTTAACGGTTTTTTTTCGTCATTTTTTCTAATAAATTTCGTTTATAAAATTACGTTAATTTCGTGTTATTTAGATCGATACTGAATTATGACAACGTTATTTCTCTGCGAAATAATTAATAAATAAATTCTTTCTTCTTATCTTCCCTATTAAATTAAATTTCGAACTGTGTAACCCTTCCTTAGAAAAATTTTACAGCTACGAGACCAATCCGATTTATAATACGATTGTATATACACATATATATATATATATATATATATATATATATATATATCTTCTTTATAGTCGGTAACTCCCAATTACTTAGGCGATGTTCTTTATGCGTTTGATATAACGTTTCTCCACATGATCCTATTTCGTCTCTGTTTCCTTTAGTCCTCCCGGCGCCAGTCCAATTGGAGGTGTGATGGTATCTCTAGCCATCGAATTGGTATCTGCTTCTATTTCTTTCTATCTGTCCGGTTAATATGTATTTTTTTCTAGGCTACCATCATCCTATCGTAACTTTTTTTGTTTCGTTTTTTTCAACGGGAATGTCATTACAGTCTACCGAACGTGATACTGTACTAACTCATTTTTCTATAAACGCAAACAACTTCTCTAAAAATATCGTTATGTCCGAAAATAGATGTAAATTCTCCGAACATGAAGAAGAGACAATACATTATACGGAGGACCGTTACATGTTGAGCAGCGCAGTAATTTAAGGGGTACAGTTCAAATCGTAATGTTATTAAAGAAGGTCATTCGAAAAACACGTGATCAGAATTATTGCACGTCCAGCGTGTAGAGGGCAGTAAGCAGTTTCTCTAAGCTGCATAAGGAAGAAGCAGTCCGACAACAAGTAATGCCCGAACCGCAATCTGCTGATAAGTACAATTCCTGTCCGCTTAATGTTTTTTAAAAAGTAGAACCATGAAAATGTAGGAAGAGACGGTTCTAATAGTACCTAGTAAGAGGCGACTGCCGTATACAATCCGCATATGTGCGTTTTGAGGTTTTCTTATGTTCCGACTGTATAAAATTTAATCATGTGTAGAAACTAAACCACTGGAAGATCCAATTTTAGCTAATCAATCTACCATTTCATCGTCGACGATTTCTCGATGTCCCATATTAACGAAGACACAAATATACTAAAGTTTTCCAGATGATTAAGTTTCGAGAAATCGTATGTTCGAAATATTTCAGAATTTTTCGTCGAAACAGACGTCGGTCGATATTCAATTCTTTCAAAATATTGATATATTCGTTTTGTTATCTGTCCGTAGGATTTTCAGCGTTCTGCTTCATGTCTACATCTCGAACGCATCGAATCATCCCCTACTACTTGTGTCTTGCGTATTGTCCAAGTTTCCGTACGAAAAAAAAATATATATATATATATATATATATATATATATATATCGCAAATACTATTTTTTGTCGACCGAGAGTGACGGTTTTTATTTAATTTCCTCCATTGCAGACTTTGTCATCACTATCGTATGATTTCTTCTACCATAGTCGTTTATTAATCATCCGAAGTATGTGTACGAATCGACCACTCCTCGATGATAACATTCGGGACAAGTCGGGATAAATTATACCTTTCCGAATGTCTATACGACCGTAATATTTTAATTTTTTGGAGCGTACAATATATAGCAGTTCCATTTGCTTCGACATTTTTCGCGGCACATCTTCATTTCGTAATAATATGGTCTCCGTATAAAATCTTCAAAATACGGCGATATATATATATATATATATATATATATATATATATATATATTTCTGTATTTAGAAATTAAAAATGCGATGTAACTACACCCGAAGTTCTTTTGCCAGTATACGGGATCTCCTTTGCAATAGATCCTTACGTTTAAATATACGTCAAAAAATGATGCAGTGCTACATATATCCAATTTTATTATATGGAATTGAAGCATCAACATTAAACAAAAGGCAAATAAATAGATTGGAGTCTGTAGAGATGTGGCTACGTAGAAGGATGATGAAAATACCATGGATAGACACGATATCAAATCGAAAAGTCCTACAGATGGCCAAAACTGAGAGAAGCTTTATGAAATCAGTTATTCCGAAGGAGAATAAAGTACTTCGGCCGTGTAATTAGAGGAGATGAATATAAACTACTACAATTAATTATCCAAAGTGGATGGGAAAAGAAGTCGAGGAAGACGGAAAACATGCTGATTGGATAACATCGAGGAATGGACGAACATATATACAAAAACCAACGCAAGAAGCCGGAGAAAAGAAGTTTTGATTGCTATGCATGATCGCTAACGCTCTTCGTAGGTAGGGCATCAGAAGAAGAAGAATATATATATATATATATATATATATATATATATATAAATATAACTGATGTTTTCAAGCGTGTATGTGAGACTTCCATAGATATTGCACCGAATGTAATCTTAATTGTAGGTTAACGTCTTTTCGGATTATCAGATTTTTCAAATTTTAAAGAAGCTTCCCTTACTTTTTCTATGTATCTCATATCGCTCATTCTACGTATTGGTTCTAACTATTTCGTATCGTTTACATTTATTTTAAGGTCATATTCTTCGCTTACTGCAGCGACTCGATCAATTGCAATTTATCAACGTTATCTGAGATCAGGGCTATATCGTTTGCGTATTAGATTAAATTTGAAATATAGACGAACGTGAAATTGACTTGAAAAAAACGATTTCATCTCGGCAGAGTCTAATACGGGAAATTTTCCGTAAATAAATCAAATGCGCCATTATATTACGCACATCGTTTATATAATTGAAATATTTCTATTCTCGCATACGTTACTTATATATATATATATATATATATATATATATATATATATATATATATATATACACAAAACACTTTGATCTTAGCTAACAGGCCGAGAAAATTTTATGAAAATTGTCAAATTCATAAAAAAAAATTCATTCGGGTAATAGGGAATTACAATAATGGAACACCTACGCATACGTGTTATACTAAGTATAAGCATATTAAAACACAGATTTTTATTAATTATTAACCTATTGTTAAGTACAAATCTTTTAAAGTTAAATTATTTCTAAACATATTGTTTTTTTTTGTTTTATTAATTTATCGATTTAATAATTTTTGTTTCATCAGTGTGTCTGTTTTTTCTGTAGCTTTTTTTTCCTATTTTCCTGCATTATTATTTTTTTTTTATAATTTCCAAAGTATATTATGAGTTTTCTAATTATATACATATTTGGAGTTGCTAAGGTTTATGTATAGACGTACTTAGCTTTAAGTTATGAAAGAAAATTCAGTTTATGTGTAAAAAATATAATAAACAATTTTTCATTCATTTTATATATACAAACGTAAATTCAGGATCAGCGCGTTATTTTATATATATATATATATCATTCATAATCGATAACTCATTGACTGAGTAACGTGACCTCTATTTTAATGCATCTGATATAATTTTTCTCCACTTGACCCTATTTCGGCTTTCCAATATAGCTTGAACCCTTGTTAATCCAGTAAGGGTCGTGACCGTATCTATCCATCGAGTCGGAGGTCTTCCTTTACTTCTTTTGCCTTCGATCTGTCCAATTACTATGCTTTAGGCAGTTCTCGCTTTTTCGCATTTTATGTCCATAATATTTCAAGATTTTTTATTGGCATGAAGTATAAAGGCGCTGTTCCACCTTTAGATCTTCTAGAATGGAAGAATTTGTCTTCTTTGCTGTCCATGGGATTTTAAGCATTCTACGCCATATCCACATCTCAAATGCGTCAATTTTTTGTTTATCTTGCTTATGTAATATATATATATATATATATATATATATATATATATGTGTGTGTATGTCTATGGATTTATATAATATATTACATGCATATATATATATATATATTTATTTATTTATTTATTTTTTGGCAACTTTTTTGTTATAGCGGCTGAAAAATACGGAGAAGTTAATTACGAACCCCGAATTGAAGAATAAGTCGACTACAACTGTAAAGGTTGTAAAAATTCTAGAAAGCGTAGTGAACGAATCGTTAACGAACAATGAGGTGTACATTCGATTTATTTTAATTATCGAATTATTTCGAATAGATTTTAAACTAATACGCTTACTACGGGGCCCATTTCTATTCCGTTAATCGTCATCAATATCTCTAGATTCGATATTTTTTTTAACGCTCCCAGTTAAATTTTCGTTTATAGAATCACCGATTACGTACTCCAACTATTACATTGGTTCAAGAGGAAGCCTATCGACGATAAATTTATCACATTATTTGAAATAGATTTTTCGATTACTTCGACGATTATAATCTAAAATATCATTACTTGCACCACGGTTTCATGACGATTTAGATTATAAAATCCACGGTTTAAAACCGACATTCTGACAAGTATTACGGATTTATTCCGTCCCACATATACCCTACCCGTGGTTTTTTTTTTTTTGGTTTTTAATGGGGAACGCCTTTATGGCTTATACACAACTGTAGGGATTATTTAGATTTTAATCGAAGATGCGCACACTTCTCTAGAAATGTTGTTATACGGAAGAATAATTGTATATTATTCAAATGGAGAAGGTACGATATATTATAAGTTGGTGTAATACTCGAAGAACGTAGATAAGGTGAAGCTCAGAACGTAACAGTACCACAGCAGAGCGTTAAAAAAACCTTAAGCTGCATGGTAAAAAGACGGTCAGGCAAGAAATAATATCCAAATCGTAATCTACCGACGAGTACAATTCCGTTGCGATTAATTTTCTTAAAGAAGAAATTTCGTCATAGACCGTTCAAATTGACAGTAGCAAGTAAGAGGTGATCGACTAATTTTCTCAGTGTACATCAGTTCCCGCTGGTCCTTAACACCCAGATGAATTATCCTTGTGAGAGACTAAAGAGAGTTCTACACGCCATTGGATGACGCGTCTTCAGCAATCAAGTCGACAGATTCATTGTTTGGAATGCCGTAGTATCAAAATAGGCACCCGATCCGCGATTCGGCAACAGCTCTCTTTCCGATTATTTTTGTAACAGCGTTGCTCTTCGAACCGCATCTCACGGATATATGCTGCTGATTCGAATGTTCTTTTACTCATGTTAATGTTGATTTTTCGGTACGCATCGAAATTCTTCTCGTCTTAATGCTAACAGCCTTGTACTCTTACATTAGAAGTTCTAACGTTCGTACTTAAAAATCCTAGTCACCTAGTCGCGTCCTTAGCCTTTTCACTCGGATAATTATAGGACTCGTTCGATGTTCAATATGTATTAATTAAAACTTTTTATCGGACTTCCTCGGTAATTTTTACCAATCGAATATATATATATATATACATACACGATGACCCAGAAAAGAGGGACGGTTTTGTTGTTTTTTGAATAACTCGAAATGTACTAGAATTTTTGAATGAAATTTTATTTCTAGAAAAATGAGAGATTAGCTTACAATCATTTGAGGAACGTAATATCGTTCAGATGACCGCCGTTTGCAACGATACGTTCGTTCGGTCTTTACAAAATTTTTGAAGACTTTTTCTAGCGTAGGTCGTTGAATTTTTGAAATTTCTTCAGAAATCCCAGTTTTCGGAAAATCTCGCGGACGAGTTTTAAGGAAACGAGACTCTTAAGGTATTCCCCCATAAAACAGAATTGCGTAACTTTGAATTAACTTTCTTCGCGCGGTCGTGATCGATTCACGACGAAAATCACGTTTTCAGCAAAACGCGCTCTCCTTCTTGTTATAGAATGCCCGTAATAACTGAAACTAGACGAAGACGAATTTCTCGCGTGTAGCACATTAAACGTGCAGCACGCGGTTTGCGTTGTAACAGTATTATCGACTGCGCCACTATTGAAAACGCAAAGCCCACCTGAACCAGTAATATTTTTCTTGATACTTCTACTACTACTCATGCTTTTTGGAAAAAGTAATGCGGTGGTTTTCCGTTGCCTTCCGCATGATTTTCTGTCACGGTTTACTCCTTTAGTCTTTGGGTAAAGAAACCGCAAGGCAGCAGTTTGTTACTGAGGAGATAACAGTGTTGTAAGGTTTTTTACGGCGACCTTAACCAGCCGAGGGAGAGACAGTTATAAGATTTATGCAGACTCTTATGATCAGTTCCTCAAGCTGACCGTCTGCATCCTCGTGTCTCTTACCCTGATATGTATATATATATATATATATATATATATATATATATATATATATATATATATATATATATATATATATATATACGACGTATTCTTCAAACAGATAGCGGAAAATATGTTCACAATAATCGATTATCTACTGAACGATATTCGGCACATGAATCAAAATTCTTCCGAATCACTGTTAAAACTGATTAACAACTATGCCCAGAACTCCGAATTATTTTTGGAAAATTCTTTAGAAATCAAAAAAGCAAATATCGCCTTGTATCTGACGATCGTGCGTAAGTTATTGTGTTTTTATTTAGTTTTTTTTTTTTTAAGAATACATTAATATCCGTCGTGTAATGTAAAAATAACAGTTTCCTATATGTATAATTTTACTTTTTCAATTTTTTTTTTATTTGAAAAATTCTGCAATATTATATAAATTTCTCGTTAATGAAAATATTTAAAATTGCGTTAAAATTAATATTTAAAGAAAATACACCGCAATTATCATTAATAAATATTGTGAAATTTAAGTGGAATTATTTCAAGGCATCTGTGTACAAAAAGATATATATATATATATATATATATTTACCGGACCAACATTTTTTAACGAAATTTTATTTAAAAATAGGGAAACGAGAGAATGGCTAACAATCATTTGTAAAACATAATATCGTTCGGACGACCACCATTTGCAACAATACATTCATTCGGTCTTTAGAAAATTTTCCAAAACTTTTTCGATCGTAGGTCGTTGAATTTTTGAAATTTCTTCAATAATCCCAGTTTACAGGCTCTACAAAACTCGTGGACATGTCTCGTGAACGCGGCTCTTAAGGTATCCCCCACAAAAAAATCTGGAGCCGTCAAAATCCGTGAGACGCGGCAATACGCGGTTACCAAACGCTTCTTTTAGTACTGCGAGCGTTTCTGCCGTGCAGTGACACCTCGCATCACCTCAGACGACGACGAATTGAAGGAGAAGCTAAAACCACTTTATCATCTCGATATATAACACGTTCTGTTGACAATACCAGTGAAAAAAAAACGCCCCACGGGTACGAACCGTTTTATTTCGTAAAGGACTTTTTTTTATCCGTTACAGAAGTTGTTTCTCGAACGTTTTCAACCCACTTCAAAATTTAATTACGAGATGGTACGGGTTTACACTGCGTAACTTTGAATTCTTTTCGAAACTCTCTTTGCACTGTCGTAATGAATTCGTGACAAAAATAACGTTCCACGCAAAACGCGGACTCCCTTCTCGTACTGAAAACTAATCTCTCGTGTGTACACTAAGCATGTAGCGCGCGGTTTGCGTTGTAGCAGTGTTACCAACTGCGCTATTAAAAAATTAAAAAAAAAACGTCCTTCTTCTCTGGGTCACTCTATTCTCTCTCTCTCTCTCTCTCTCTCTCTCTCTCTATATATATATATATATATATATATATATATATATATATATATATATATATATATATATATATCTACAGTCGTATATTGATCATAATTGACCGTCGTGACCATTATGTAGCAATCAAATTCCTCCACAGTTGTCGATCATCTGCCGAGTGTACCAAATCTGGTATTGACAGTTTAACACGTCGGCATATTTGTTTCGTCCATCGGGTCATTGGCCGACCTTTTCTTCTATGTCCGTTCATTCTTCCTAGTGTGACTGTCCTGTCTAAGTCTCGTGCACGCATTATATGACCGAAAAATTTGTGCATTTTATCGCGTATGTCTTGTGACAATCGTTTATCTATATTAAGACGCTTAATGATCGAGACGTTCGTTTGTTTATCGTGCCATTTTATACCCAGCATTATGTGCCAGCATTTCATTTCAAATGCATCAATATATTGCTGATCCGTGGAGTTTATTACCCATGTTTCGGAACCATAGGTAAAGATGGAGAACACCAGGGAACGAACAAGTTGTATTTTTGTAGAATAATTGATATTTCCATCCCGCCAGATACGTTGCAACTTATTCATAGCATTTAGACTCATCGCAGATCGTCTCCTTATTTCTTTGCTTGAGCCTCCTTTATTGTTGATCCGGACACCTAGATATTCAAATTCGTTGACGACTTCATATCCGTGTAATTGTTGTGAAGTATTAGATATGTTTTCATTATTATGATCCACTATCATAATTTTTGTTTTATTTTTGTTTATACGCATTCCAAATTCATGATATATATATATATATATATATATATATATATATATATATATATATATATATATATATAAATATATATAAGACATGCAAATAAATCCACAATGTGAACACATATAAATATAAATATGTGTGTATATGAAATTATTTCAGAGATTAATGCTCTCTCTCTCTCTATTTATATATATATATATATGTATGTATGTATAGTAGACATGCAAATAGATCCACAATGTGAACACATATAAATATACATATATGTGTATGTGAAATTATTTCAGAGATTAACGCTCTCTCTCTCTCTCTCTCTCTCTCTCTCTCTCTCTCTCTCTCTCTCTCTCACTCTCTCTCTCTTGTGTAAATATATATATATGTATAGTAGACATGCAAATAGATCCACAATGTGAACTCATTTAAATACACATATGTGTGTATGTGAAATTATTTCAGAGATTAACGATATACCCGAAGATGGATTTTCATATAAACCGCAATACTCGATAGGAAATAACAGCGTTACTAAGATGAAATCAACCAACCTTGTAGTTGTGAGTAACATATTTCATTATTATTTATTATTATTATTATATGTATATATATATATATATATTTTTTTTTTTTATGGGGGATACCCTTTCAGCCAACCCAACTAACTGATATGTTATTATTATAATTATTATTGTTATCATCATTATTACCTTCCGATATTCTGTTTCATTATTTTAGAACGACCTAAACGTACGCAAGGGGGTGCTTCGTAATTTAGCGATTAGAAGCATTCGCGTATTTAACCATAAGCGAAGATGACGTTTGCGATATATCGCTTATCAACGACGTTCGGATGTTGAACTCGTGATCAACAATAATCCGTCGATAGCGATTAACAACAAACAATCGACAAAATCAACAATTTAAAATTTCTACGTATACAATTAAATAGTTGGAAAAATAAACACGTTTTTCGTCAAACATAAAAATATTCTATGAAGTTCGTATCATCGACCAAATTTAGCGTCGAATTTCATAAATTATTTTCTTTCATTATTGGTGTTGAAAAAAGACCGTCAAGTTCAAGTATTTAGGCTGAATCATTACTTCGGATGGAAGCGCACAACACGACATAGATTCCCGGATACAAATAACATGGATGAAGTGGAAACAGTTAACTGGAGTTTTATGTGACAAAACAGTCCCGATTCACCTTAACGGGATGATATATAAAACAGTCATCAGACCGGCAAATATGGAGCCGAATGTTGGCCTACAACTATAAAAATGGAACAATTCATGTTACGGAAATGAAAATGTTATGCTGGTCGCTCGGGCACACAATTCTGGACGACGTCAAAAACCAGGATATATCTGAAAATACGACTTTAGATGGTCATGAGGAAAGCAGAAAGTAGCTCAGCGAAAATGATAATGGAGAGGAAAGCGGCCACAAGGAAGGTCAAAAAAAAACGTTGGATAGACTCCGTCAACAACGATATGGAGCATGCCGGTGATGGGATAGAGGACGTAAAAGATCGTAAAAAATGAAAAACACGGTGTCAAGCGGACCCCGCAGCACAGGGAAAACGCTAGGAAGGAAGAAAAATTTTCTTTTATTAATTCCGGTTTTCCCGATAATTTTCCCTTTTTATGTTTTCATGTACGTAAAATTTCGGTTAATATTATCGATTTTGTGTCTTAATTATTTACAATTTTTCATCGTGATTTATATATCAATTTTTAAATATTTTTAAAATTTTACTGCGAATTGTCTGCCTATTTCTTTTCTCGCAATGAGTACAATTTAGTTTACATACTACTGAATTTTTTGTTTATTTATTTTTAAAACATCACTACATTCCGCGCTAGTTCTTTTTCCTCGGGGAAAAATGGGGATGCCTTTACGACTTACCCAACGTGATACTGCGGGGACTATTCACGTACTTCTCTAGAAATGTCACTACACGGGGGGGGGAACAACTCGTAATGGTGCTCCTTATAACGTATTGTCCCTTCTTCATCTTGAGAATTTACATCTGTAGACATAGCGATATTTTTGCAGAAGTAGTTGTCCGAGTTTATAAAAATATCAGTTAGTAATTACAGTATCACGTTGGGTAGTCTGTATAAGGGGGCATCCCATTAAAAAAAAAAAAAAAAAAAAAACTTATGAAATTATCCAGATGGTGAAGGGACGAAACATTATACGGTAAGACGAGGTAAAGCCCAGAACATAATGGTGTCACAGCAGAGCATTAAAAAAAAAAAAATTAATCGGTATTGCAGGCTGCCTGTCTAATTTATTTAACCTAATGGGATAGGAAGAAAAAATAAAATGAGTAAAATAATCTTTTCCCATTGGATTAGATCATCATTTTGGTCGGTACTGCTGCACCTCTGTGTATCTCCAATACGAGTAACATCAGCGGCAGAGTTCGAACGGTTTCTTCCATTTGAGTCTGCGAAGCAGGTTCTCCGTTTCCAAGAGCTGGATAACCTCAGGATTTGGATGTCTGAATAACCTTTTTTTCATCATGATTTACCGCTATTTTCTTGATTTCCTCATTGACAGGCGTTATACTAAGATCTCTATGAAGATCCGTATTTCGGATGTACCAGGGTGCATTGACAATACATCGCAGTACTTTATTCTGAAATTTTTGTATAATATTTATATTTGTCGGTTTAGTGCAACCCCATAATTGTAAGCCATAGGTCCACACCGGTTTCAACATCTGATTGTACAACAACACTTTATTTTGAATACTGAGTTTAGATGTTCTACCAATTAGCCGATACATTTTGCTGTATTTTAATTCAAGTTCTTTCCTTTTTTTTTTTTGACATGCCCTTTCCATCTTAGTTTGGTGTCATGCCTAGGTATTTCGCAGTATTACTGTGTTGTATTAATTTACCATCGATTACTACCGAAATATATGGCTCTTTTTTATTGGTGAAATTTATGTGTGTTGATTTTGTTTCATTTAATTTTATCTGTCACCGTTTAGACCATTCAAATATATTGTCAATGAATTTTTGCAGTGTTTTAGTTGCTTCATCAACATTGTTGCCTACGCACATAACCGATGTGTCATCAGCGAAGGTTGCCGTTATAGCATCAGCGGAGCGTGGGATGTCACTCGTGTAAATTAGGTACAGAACTGGGCCAAGTACACACTCCCTTGTGGTACACCAGCTTTGATTTCTCTAATGCTCGGATAGCTGTCTTCACATTTAACTCTGAAAAATCGATCCGAAAGATAGGATTTTAGTATTTCTCTGTAGTTTAGTATTTGTCCAGTTTGTTGAACAGCCCATCGTACCAGACTTTATCAAAGGCTTGCGCCACGTCTAAAAAAACAGCTGAGCAAACTTTTTTCTCTTCAAGTGCTTTTTCAATTATGTGGGTAATTCTATGGACTTGATCCACGGCAGAGTGTTTGTTGCGAAATCCAAACTGGTGTTTCGGTACGAGTTTGGCCCTCTCGATAATTGGGCTTATCCTTTTTAGTAACAGCTTTTCAAACAGTTTTGCAATGGTTGGTAATAATGATATTGGTCGATATGATTTTACGTCATTTATGTCTTTTCCTGGTTTTGGTATCAATATTACCTCCGCACATTTCCAAATTCTAGGGATGTATTTCAGTCTGATCACGGAATTAAATAAGTGCGTCAGCTTTATTATCGCTTTTTTGGGTAGTTTTTTTAGTAACTCTCCTTTGATTAAGTCAAAGCCAGGTGTCTTATTGGGGCTTACATTATTTTTAATTTCCATTTGTATTTCTTTTGGTGTGATAGGCCTGCTGACTTGATTTTCACACTTGATATCTTGGCCAATTCCACATCGTTTATCTTCAAATGGTTTGAAAGTTTGTTCTAGAAATTCCCCAAAACATATCAGCTTTTTCTTGATTGGTTTTGGCCCATTTACCATTCATTTTGATTGGCGGCATTTGCATGGTAGAATTTTTCAGTCTTTTGGATGTTTTCCATAATGAATAATCAGTGGACTCATCAGCTGTCAGGTTTTCTAGAAACGAATTTAACATGGTCTGCTTAAATTTTCTAATTTCATTCCGTATTTTCCCGGTAATTTTGTTTAAATTAATTTTGTCTATTGGGTTTCTCATTTTCTGCCAATTTTTCCTCAACTTACGTTTTTCAGCGATTAGATATCTGATTAATTTTGGATAATTGTTGCCTTTTATTATTTGAGTAACCATTGGTGTGTAGATTCCCAAGCTGCTCGCTGAATTTGTTGCACAAAAGTTTCAGCTTCATTCTCTAGTTCATCCGTATTGTTGATCCTTGCTGATAATTCTACATATATTTCCAGTTTTTCTTTAAATAAGCTCCAATCTGTTCGTTTGTTGGTAAGCGCTTTCTTTTTGATGATATATTTACTTAGTGTCATGATCATTGCGCAATGATCTGACATTAGTGAAGTATCTTCATCTACAATGTTTTTGGTTACGAAGAAATCAATCAGATCTGGCCTTTTATTTGGATCAGTTGGCCAGTATGTTGGTTTACCACTGGAGAATACTTGGCAGTTGTTGTGCAGCACTGCTTGTATTAGTTCCTTCCCTTTTTTGGTTGTAGTATTTTAAGCCATAAGCAATATTCTTAGCATTAAAGTCGCCTCCAAGTATAAATTTCCCCGAAAGTTTTGGAGAATAGATTTGTGTAGTCATCGGATTTTAGTTTACTTCTGGGTGGCGAGTATATCGACGATATTGTTAGCCATCCTTTGTTGGTTTTTACATTGACCGCGGTTACTTGATAGTCATCTCTTTCTAGGTTAAAATCATGATATTGCACTATACTTTCTTTTATTATGACTGCACTGCCACCTCGTGCGGTATTTCGTGGGTGTATTGCATGATAGCAGTGGTATCCTCTTAGTTTGATATAGCTTTCTTTTGTAAAGTGGGTTTCTGAGATTAAACATATATCAGTTTTTTCTATATCTAGTGTTGCCCGTAATTCGTCTACCCGGTTTTTGAGTCCATTCGCATTCCAGTTTAGAATTCTAAGCTCATCCATCATGAGAACAGTCACCTTTGATTTTAGATTTTTCAAGGCGTTTGGTTTTCACGTTCTTGTTTTTCTAGTTTAGATTTTTAGTTTCTGGTCAATACTGTTGAAGTCAGCAGTTTCCAAAATTGATTTTTGTTTTGCTTTGGCTGCATAACTAATTTGAGACTGTTGTTATTTGTTCTCTGTCTGTTGATCGCAGTTATCAATATTGTTCTCATTTCTATTTGTTCTTTGTTCTGTTTCCATACCATGCGGTATTTCAGGAGTTTGTTGACTGTTTACATTTTGAAGATCATTTGTAGTATTAGGATTTCTATGAGACTTCTGGTTACTAGTAGTGTTTTTAGTTTTGTTACGTTTTTTTTGCATTTCCTTTATTATCTCACAGCCTCTGTAGTTAGCTGGGTGAGCTTTTCCACAATTAAAGCATTTTGGGTGATCATCAATGCTCTTGTTGCACATATTTGTTAGATGTTATCCTGCACATTTGACACATTGCGGTGTTCTGTGATAAAATGATCTTGTATGTCCCCAAATCTGGCAATTTTTGCATTGCGGGATTAGGTTAGATTTCTTCAGTGATTCTACGTTCACCCTTACGCCTTGGATAGTTCGAATTTCAAATATCTTTTTGATATCTTCATTATTATCAAAAGTGATTCTAAACATTGGTACAGGTTTCTTAGTTTTCCATTGTAGGATATTAATTACTTCTAATCATTGAAATTTTTTAGAGCCTAATTCTTCAGCAATCTTTTGCGGTTCGCATGTTTCAGGTAAATTTTTAACCATCACTTTGATTGGCCTTTTTTGCTTATTTTCATAGGAGGACCAGCTTATGTTATGCTCATTGAGACGTTTGGTGATATCTTTATAAGCTTGCTCATTAGTAGCATTTAGTTTGAATATACCGTTATTCATTCTGTTTATTTCAAAGTCACTGGTTATATCTATTAACATGCTATAAAGCTGTTGGTAGTTCTTTCGCTCGTAAATAATTACTGGCGGAGGCTTTGGAAAGTTCTTATTGGGTGCGGGATCATTTATTTCCGCTTGTGGTTTTGAAGGATTATTTCTGACCAAAGGAGCATTCAGCGGTAACTTTTTTTTTTTTTTATTTTTAAGATCAGCAGGTATCGCTTTGTTTGGTTTTGTAGCAGTTAGTAATGGTGGAAAGTCGGTAACAATTTTACCATCTTGGACTAATGTGATTGATTTAGGTTCTTTTTCTTGAATGAGTACGTTCAGTTTATGAATTTCTTCTTGAAGTAACTTGTTATGTTGCTTTAGTAGGTGTAGTTGAGTAATAAGTTCAGTATTAGACATACTAGACCAATTTTCATCTTCGGTGTCATTTGCTGGACTTGTACGGCGTTTTATATCAGTAATCTCAGTGTCAGTGGACAACTGTCTTTTGATAGAAAACATATTATTTGATTTTGATATAGTAAGTGGTTTAACTTTATCTCGAGCAGAGTTGTCTGATGATCGATGTACACTACTCTCAGTCGGCGTTGGCGAACGTGACGCCGGACGCGTACGTATCATGACGTTTGTTAGTACTTAGTGTTAACAGCCAAAGCGTTGTAGTAAATAAATATAGATATTAGTACCAGCACCGGTACGAATAAAATAATAACGTAATAACGTAATAACGTAATAACGTAATACATGGAATTATCTCACCGGTTGCTCCGCTATCAGAGAGATAATCTCGGTTGTGTAGGCACGCTAAGATAAGATAACGACGTGCTACCTTGTAATGTAAATGTAAATATCCCGAATAACACTCACAAATAATAATAATAATAATAAGAAAATATTTATAAGAGTACTTTAGACCGATAATAACGAACGCACGAAACAAACGATAACACCGTAGATAACGTATTGTCGATCGATATAGAGTGAACGGTATCCTTGTGAGAGACTAAGGAGAGTTGTACGCCATTAGATGTCGCGTCTTTAGCCAAAAATGACACAAATATTCCTGCACGTTCCAAATTATTAAGCTTTAGCAAAACTAATCCAATTAATGCATTCGACACATTCCGTTTATTATAACCATGCTTTTTTTAAAATCGGTAATAATAAGGTAATTTCCGCGAAGATTTAGGTGCATTAAAGTTGACATTGCAGTACTGCTACACATTCCGCAGTAAATACTGAACATTGTTGGCGTAATTTATATATTATATATATTATATATATATATATATATATATATGGAAAGCTCGAATGAACACTAAACCTATCGGGGATAATATTATTGAAAATGGCAAGGATTAGTGTAGAAGAATACAGATTGTAGTTTTCAGGGAAAATTCTGTTCGTTAAAGCGGTAAAAATATATGATACCATAAATTAAAGAGGAACTTGCGCGCACGTGAGACGTACGTGAAACAGCTCTAATCTTGTTTTAACGGAAGAGAGCAGGGGCATTTTGCTATTTGAGAAACGCCAATAATGCGTAAAAATATTTCGCGTCTGTTTAAATGATTAATTGTCGGTAAACCGTTAGCAGGATGACGTAGCAAAAATAGTAGACGAGTAAATCGGATTAAGAAGACACCGTATAGAGACAATTGGAAGTAACCGTAAGGGGGAAAACCTACATATTCATCGGTAGACTGATATAGGCTAATCTTTATGTATATAAAATTCGAATTTAAAATCGCCGAAAATATAGAAACGACTCCATCTTCGAAAGTATACGAAGTTATACGAAATCGAAAGAGAGAACGATGAATTTGTTGTGAAAGAGAGAGAGAGTGACGAAAACACGCAGAATTAGAAAATGAAGAAAGGTATTTATTCGATCGGCAATGTTTTCTAAGTATGTATGACATATTTTGTTGCACAGTGTATAAGTAGCTTACAAGGCATTCATAATATAGCGTTAGCGCAACTATTCCGCTTGCAATTTTAGCAAACATTCGTACCGATATCACGCTAATAAAATATAATAAAAAATCTGTATAATATCTCAAGCTTACGAACAGCTGCTATATTAACTTACACATCGTTTAAAAAATTCTACACTGACGCATTCAAATCGACGGAAGGAACTGGATGTTCTGTCGTTCACGATGGCGAGGTCATCAGATGATACACTTTACGGCTTCTCTGTTCTGTCTGCGGAACTAATTGCACTGAAATTAACCGTACAAGAAACAAATGAAATATTCAAATATTCTTCACAGACTCACTTACAATACAAAAAGTATCAACGATCACCGATTAATTAAAACAAAATACCATCCTGTTAAGTTAAGAAATTCACGCCGCTGTTTATAGATCCAACCTAAAGGTAACCTTCTGCTGGATTGCGAGTCATTCAGACATCACTTACAACAACATAGCTGACAAAAGGCATCAGCTATGTTTCCAGCTCCATCGGTTGCTGTGTTCCTGCAGTGGATGTTATTAGTCATATAAAGCATCGATTCGGGGATACGTGAAAGTATAGATAGATACTCCTACCACGAATAAGCTACGCGGTATCAAATCAGACGCAACTCCCTGGAAAACGTCGATACAACCATCGCGCCATGAAGAAGTCGTTCTTACCCGGCTCCGCATCAGGCATATTACACACAAATATATCCTCGATCAAACGGACGCCCCATCGTGCTGTTATTGTGGCCAGTAAACTGCAACTGTTGTCCATATTCTCCATGAGTGTCCTATCCTCCAATCTTATTAAGCCGACCTTCTTCATTCTCATCTAATATTTCTGATAATCCTAACATGAACACCTTCCACTTTCTGAAACGTACTAAACTCTTTCCCCTAATATAAACATCACAAGCGGTGTAATAGAGACACACACGCGGCAGAACTGATTGTAATAGTTTCGTTTTCACGACACAATGCAGTCCCGCGTATTTTTATAGCGTTACTATATTGTTACCAGCTCGCATATGGTGTTACGCGTGGTAGTTTGCCATTGCCTTCGAAGCGATAAAAATATTAAGATTATATGAACCTTCCGCATAGAAGTCCGCCCTCTCTAGGCTCTCCCGGCGACTATACGTCGACCTTAGTAAAATGAAATGAATCGCGTACGAATTAATAGAAGAGACATATCCGAATTCGATGAAATCTTGTCGGAAGTTTATAAATTAAGGTGAATTAATATCAGACAATACCCAGTGCGATTACTCGGCTAAAGTTTTTTTTATCATTGAAACGAATAAAATCTTATCGAACGTCCAGTCGGCAGCAACAGAATCGATTAAGTAGCCCATTATCGAATAATAAACAATTAAAAAAAAAAACAGTTAAAATACAATATTTGTCTTTATTAAAAAAATAACAAAGCTTTTCAGCTGTTAGGTGATTATCAAGTGAATATTAAAAAATATTATTAATTTAGATTACACTTCATAAAAATCACGAAATTAATAAACTAATCTGATAGCGAATAATGCGGTAAACAACACCAACATTAGGATTGTTGATTGCGTCATAATTGTGTTCGAATTATATTTTTAAAAGCATCGCCGTCAATCGAAAAACAGTGCCGATAAGCGATTATCTTGGTATGCATCTAGATAGCAAGTTAACATGCAGAAAGCATATTCAAACTAAAAACAATGAGAATTAAATATAAAAGTTCGCCAAATGTATTGGCTAATAGGTAAAAAATCAAAGCTACATTTGAATAATATAATCACCATATATAAACAAATACGTGCTCCTGTTCGAAATCAAAATATGGGTCTGGCCGTAGTGCTAGAACAAATATAACACTAATGCGCAGCGATTCCAGAATAAAACTCTACGAACCATTATGCACCGTGGTTTGTATCGAATAAAATTTTACATCGCGACCTTTCCGTATATTACTGATGTGATAAAACAGGAAGCAATAAAACATGCAACGAAGTTACATGATCACCCTAACAGCGGTCAATTTGCTGGATAATTCATCAAAGCTGCGAAAATTGCAGATGGTCAAGCCATTGGACTTGATCAAATAAAGTCAATTTGTACATTCTAGGCCACCTTCAATAGAAGGATGGAAAGAGTGCCGCTTAAGTAACTGCAGATATCATAATCACTATTGATCTAGGTATAGGGAGGAAAGGAAAAAATAATCATTTTTAATTACTCGATAATGGTCTAACCGCCGAAAAGCTTTGTTCTTTTTCTCTTAAAGAATAATATTTCACCGATTTTAAATGATGCTTCGTTGTTTATTTCTTCAAAAATCACTACATTTCACACTCTTCAAATTATTAATATACGTTGAAAAAAAAAAAAACAAAAAAACACGACGGCGTTAAACGGCCCCAAAACGAACCGCTGATGTTAGACACGATGTTTTTAGAACCGACTTTATTAAATTAGCCGGACGGACGGAATTCGTACAGACGTGTACACGTTCGGCTGTAACTAAATTTTAGTTGCACGTAATATTTTATACTAAATCTAGAAATTGTTTATCCGAATTGTAACGACGGTGTGTCGGGAATTTCGTATTAGAAATTAATCAGTTACGAATAATTCAAACAGATACGAGAAGCGACCATCTCTAAAGAAGTATTTCGTAAGGCCGGTTGCCGAGTATGCAGATTGAATTTCGTCAATTATAGAAACAGATTGTTGCTGAACCGGATTAACCAACGTCGTAATGTCGATCTGGATGAAATTAGTCCGATCATATCGATCGAACTTAGCGACGGATATAGCGTCGATAATTTATCAATTCCGGTTACTTACGAAATTAGTAAAAATTTCGCTTACAATTATACTTGCGTATACTGGGACGAAATAGGTAAGTTGTTACGGGGGGGATGAAATAAAAAAATTAATAAATAAAAAAAAAAGAAAGAAAAAATAAATAAATAAAACAAAGACGTTAACCGTCGACCACGAACGTATTGTTTTTAAAACGTCGTCGCAGACAACCGGCCATTTCGATCGGCATGTTTAAATGTTGAGTAATATCAAATCATTTTTTTTTTTATATATATATTATACTTTTTACAATCCGACCCCCTAGGTTATTTAGTAAAATTTTTGACCACGTAATAACGTGAAGGAGAAGCACCCGGTAGCGCTTACACGCAGCTGCTGCTACCTTAAACAAAGTCCAGAGCTTTATTACGAACCCGGTGTCACTGGCGGTGTTCAGCAATCTTTGAGTCAAAGTATTAGGATGACCTTATCGAAAATTATTCAAATATCATTTATCATCTCCGCAAACTCCGCGAAATTCAATTTTTCGTTCGTCGGTTAGTACGTGTTCAAACTGGCGCGTTGAAACTTAACAAGATGCGACAATTGTGTTGAATTGAATTTTGTTGGATTTTGTTGTAGAACACCGAAAAATAAGTTTCAGAAAGAAACACAAGAACTTCACGAGGCGCGTATATATGACGGCTGTTCGTATACTGCGGCTATTTATGCCGGACCGGTTATACTAAGAATAAATTTATGAAATTATAAAAAATAAACGAACGAAGAAGAAATTTTTCGATCGAATTTTCGACGTCTAATTGTCGCGGTAGTCTAGTTGCCGGAGTTCGTTCGACTGTCAACATCACGGAAAAAGACGGTGGAGCCCCACATCGTCATATGAGCGCTCTAGATCGCATAGCGCCTTGAATGCTAGTTCATTTTGTACGTAATAAAAACAAACGTACAATTGCTAGTCACGACGTTCGGCAACGATACGACGACGACGATGATAAGAAATGTAGATTATCTTTAGATAAGTGTATAACGCTTTCTCTTTCCCCCAAGTACATAAACTAGTCGTACTGTGTGTGTGTGTGTACGTAAGTATAATCGTATTTATGATTTTTCGCTTCATCCAATAACAAACGCGTATGTAAGTATATATATATATATATATATATATATATATATATATATGTGTATATGTGTGTGTGTGTAGTAGTGAATGTTCCACGTCTAAGTGGTTTTGTTTATTTATTTTTTTTATTATTTTTTTGTATGCCCGCTGTTCGCGCACTATTACGCATTTTCAGTCATTTGTATTTAATGTTTATCGGGGTGATTGTAATTAAATACGCATAATAAAGTTTGATTTGATTTGATCTGATTTGATTTAGATTATTATTATTATATTTACGCTAATTATCTGTTTTCCTACTACCAGCGATAAATTGGTCCGAAAAAGGTTTAAACACTTGGATCGAAGAAAATATCGTTAAATGTCAATCCGATCATTTGACGTCTTTTTCGGTTTTGTTGGATCCGATCGTTACCGGCCGAGATTTCGAATGCGAAGATAAGATTTTGAACGCGTTCAGCATTTCCGGTTCCGCTATAAGCTGCGCCGGACTGATAATGACTATTATTACATACGTCATGTTTTGGTATTGATCGTTTTTCGCTCTTTCGAAAATTATTTCGAGCATAAAAACAGATATTAATTTAAAAAAATAATAATAATGATAATAATAGAAATACATTTAGACAAGACGATAGGCTTTTGTCTATCCACTGCCGAATGAAGGCTTTCTCCTCTAACCGCCGCTTTTCGCAGACAATTCTTTCCAATATCATCGTGCGCTACCTTGCCCTTCACGATTTCCTTTTTCTGTCTATCGGCCGCTACTGTAAGCTTCGACTATCTTTTGTCGTCATTTAGTGACTATCGAATACGATGAAACGGAGACCTTGTAAAAATTGTGTATGAATCTAACGAGTTAGAATTAGTGGAAATGGTCTAGTCCAATACAGCGCGTTCCATTATTATATATATATATATATATAGAATATACATCGTCACCATGAATTTAAAATTGGTTTTCGTGGTAAATGATTTTGTATTCTGAACGATTCATCGCCACTCTTTTCATTTCCCAGTACGGGTTTTTTATATTCTGCCTTTTCCAGACCATAGTTTGGTGTTTTTCCTTTAGTTACACGACGCGACAGATTGCCGTCGTGTCCGAGTACACGTCGAATCCAGTGATTTAATGTTGCCATTCTTAATGTCCAAATCCACGGCGGATTCTATAGAGAACGGCCTTCGCCGATCCTTTGCAATTTTCTTCAAAAATCTCGATATTTCAAACGACCGCAACATGCGGATATTATTCGTCTTTACGCGTATTCCGGCGAAAGAAGAAGAAAAAAGGATATATATTTTTAAAAAATGAATAAATAAATAAATAAAATTTCTTAAACTGAACATTGTATCGTTCCGAAAAAAAAAAAGTTCAACTTTCTTACGCATCCAATTAAACGATAATTATACACAGTTGAAGAAATAACGTTGTAAAAACTTCAAATAAAAACATCTGCGCGCTTCATGACGCAGGGAAGGAGTGTAATTTAAATAAAGACGCTTATTTAATAAATTCACGATTTCGTAGAAATTTCACAAAGAAAAGGAACGCTCTGTGTACGCTGTTAACTTGACGTGGCGATGACTAAAATGTTTTCGTTCTGAAATCAACGTCGAACACACATACTTTTTACAGCGCGAAGATATCAACGAAATAACGTATAGGCCCGGTCGCGCATGCGTAAGATAAAGAATACGAACATGCAAAAAATTATACATATATATATATATACATAAAATTTTAATTTCGTGTTCGTATTCTTTCTCTTGTGCATGCGCGCACGCCTATAACGACCTATATATATAAGCCTTCGCTCGTTTTACGGGTTAACTAACTCCCCATATACAATGCGCCAATTAGAAGTTTCACTTCAAAAACCTGCACACCGATAATAAAAACGGTCAAATGTGTATATATGCACACATAGGCGCACATCTGTAGAATTAAATAAAAAAAAATATAAATATATGCGTATATTTATATTTTTACGTTATAAATTGTTCAATACCGCGCAATATAATAACCCGTTATTAACGGGTCAAATAGAAATATTTGTAAACTAACAATAAGAAACATATTTATTTATCTATTATTTTACCGCCTAAGTAAAATATGTTTGACGAGTCGATCTCTTTTTGTACGTGCGGTCGTCGTACAGATCGATATAACTGTTAGCTATTTCGTTAATTCATTGAAAACATCAAATGTTTACAGGATGACCTCTTAGTGCAGTATTATATTGTGCATATAGTTCTAATGCGCGCCGATCTGGGTTCATTTAGTATGATTCTGAATATATCGGATTTGTATATAATCTATTAATATTAGCTAGGCTCGTGTTCGACCGAACGGAACTGGCGTAAAAGCGTGACCCAGAGAAGACGCGCGACAGTTTCGTTTTTCCGAATTGCGCAAACACAACGCAAATCGCACGCTTCTTAGTGTACGCACGACGAGAAATACCTTTTTTCTTTAGTTTCAGTTGCATCCTATAACGAGAAGGTGCTCGCGTTTTGCTTGAAACGTTATTTTCATGCAAAGAGCGGTTTTTCTTCTTGTTGGGATACCGTAAGTGCCGCGTTTATACGTCCACTAGATGTGGAACGCTTGAAAACGCGGACTTCTGAAGGATGTTCGAAAATTTCGTTAAAAACTGAATGAAAACGTTATATTGTTGCAAATGACGGTCGTACGGACGATATTGCGTAATCATTGTAAACTAATATATCTCTCGTTTTCCCGGTTTTTAAATAACATACCATTCAAAAATGTTGCTCCAGTAGTTTTCGTTATTCAAAAAACAACACCGTCACTGGGTCGCCCTATATTTTCGATGTAATAATAACAACTTGTTCGCATTAATTAAGGGCTTGTCGATCGGAAGTAGTGAAGATTTTCTATTGAATATAGGAAGAAACGACGCTTATTGAAAACGCATTTGTTTACACGCTTCGTGAGAGGAAGTACACGCCTAACGTCTAATACGTAAATGTATGATTCGTGAGACGTCCGCTGAAGATATCGCGGACGGAAAAAGTAAAAAATGCGGAAATCTTGAAAAGAACATCAGTTAGCGGAGAACTATACAATATCGTGCAGAAAAGAAAAATTGCATATTTCGGTTACGTAATTCGTGAAGAAGAATAAAGAAAAAACGGCCAAGAAACAGAAGTTCAGATGGATAAGTAAAAAGGTCTGGACGGGAATAAAGGGAATTGGGGAATTAATGGAAGCAACGAGAAATGAAACACTAAAATCAGTCAACTCGTCAAGGACGTACGGCACTAGAAAAAAAAAAAAAAAATTATGACGATAATATGTGTACAATAATCAATTGTAGGAAAATTTTCAACAGTAATTGCGATTTGTAACGGTCAATTTTAAGAGATTCCTTACACTCTATCTTTATAAACATGCACCACTGAAATACTTTCATATTTTACCAGCTCCATATATATATATATATATATATATATATATATATATATATATATATATATGATATATAATATATTATATATATATATATAAATACGTTATGCACATATACATATGTAACATATATAGTATATATATACATATATAAAGACATTGATGTGTGCGTGTGCGCATATGATTACAGGGTAAATTTTCAACCGCAGTTTCGATTTGTAACAGTCAATTTAAGCGGTTCGTTGCTTTTTATGAACGTATCTTTTTTATTCGCGAGTTTATACGCGAGCAAACAATTACGAGACCATGATAATGATGACGACTACCGTAATACGTCGTCGATATTGACCTGCGGTTGGCTGCTCATCTCGTTACAATATTTCGTACTGACATCTTTGTGTTGGATGTTTGCCGAAGCATGGAACATGTATCAAATGTTAGCTGTTGTATTCGTGTTCGCTATTAAGTACCATCTATTACGTCGCATTTTTTTGTGTTGGTGTAAGCATATTTTACCACTGTATTAGTATCGTTATTATTATTATTATTATTATCGATAATGATTATGAAAAATAAAAACCGGGAACAAGTTCGAGAATATCCGAATCGATAAGACGGAGTCGAAATAGCGAGAAATAAGAACCGGCTACAGCGGATTGTCCATTCGACGCAAGACGATGATTCAACAATACCGGAATCGGATTGTACGAGTAGAAAAATAGTAATAAGTTCGTCATAATATCTCGAGGAAATCTAAACGAAAAATTATTCTTAATTAGCGAAGAAATGAACAAGACGGTAAAAAATATAAATATCCGGGCAGCGGTTGGGTGGCACAAAATGATGATGCCGATATATAGAAAACAACTCGTATCGAATTTATTAAATAGAATAAGTGGAAAAATAGACTCAACACTTATTAAACAGCAGGCCGGATTTAGAGCTGGAAGGTCATGCACAGCGCAAATCTTAAACCTGGTACAGGAAATAGAAAATGGATATGAAAACAAAATGGTAACAGGGGCGACGTTCATAGATTTAAGACACAGTAAATCGTAGAATATTAACAAAAAAAATTTACGAGCTTACTGCCGACTACAAATTAACCAAAATCATTAGCACATAATTGAGGAATCGGCGATTCTATGTAACGCTACAAAACAAACAGAGCAGATGGAGGAAACAGAACAACGGTTTACCACAAGGAAGTGTACCAATGATCAACCAATTGGAAGTTCAACAAAACACTTCATATATGCTGATGATTTAGTTATTATAACTCAAGAGAAAACGTTTTGCGAGGTAGAAAATAATTTGGAATACTGGAGACTATTGAAAAATACTATGCTAGCAATTACCTCAAACCGAATCGGCGTTTCATTTGAGAAATAAGGATGCAAAGCGTAAATTAAATGTTAAATGGCAAGGGATATCGCTGGAACATTGCGACAAGCCAAAGTACGTAGGCGTTAAGTTGGATCGAGCCTTAACATTTAAAGAACACTGCGAAAATACCAAAAGAAAAATTGGTACAAGGAACGGTTTACTCCGAAAATTGATCGGCTCCACCTGGGGTGCAGATCCGAATATATTAAGAACATTTAGCTCTGTGTTATTCCGCAGGTGAATATGCTAGTGCAGTATGGCGGAATTCAGTACACGCGTAAAAAGAATTGATGTGGCACTACATGAAACCGATCGTATAGTTACAGGATGTTTGAAGACGACATCGATCGATAAAGTAGAAATATCATCCGGCATAGCACCACCAGGTATAAGACGGGAAGTGATGGCTGGAAAGGAAAAAACAAAACAAGAACAAGATATAAGACATCCACTGAATGCAAAAGAAACAGCAATAAGTCGACTCAAGTCGAGAAAAAGTTTTATTAAAACAGCAATCTGACACAAACGCCGGAAATCACTAGGTTGGCGCTATGGAAAGGAAGACTGAAAGAAAACCGATTAAAATTATGGGAACAACCGAACGAACATCTACCTCCCGGTAATAAATTTCCGTGGACAACATGGAAAACTCTAAATAGAATAAGAACTATGACAGGTAGGACAGCGAAGAACATGAAACAGTGAAAAATTACAGATAATGACAGATATGATTGTGGCTACAAGATTCGGAGCACCTATTAACTTGCTCATTGCTGCCGGTGCATGCGAGATGGAAGATATCACAAGAATAGACGGAATCTCGGACGACGCAGTTCAAATAGTGAAATATCGGGGTGGAAAAAAGGAATATAAATGACCAACACGATAAGAAGAAGAAGTATCGAATTTTAGTTACAAGTACATGATAATTTTTCCACTACCCACTAGTGGGTATAAATTCGCGTGCACCACGGTGTAACAATAATATTACTCTCCACACATCTAGCTGAAGGCCGTAATATAATTTTTTTTTTCCGAATTTAACTACTTTCAAATCGTTACACGGAACGCTGTTTGAATTACGTATTTTTATCTGCCCCCGCCCGCTAAAATTTATTCCTTTACTGGGTTTTCCCTTTTTTTTTTTTTATAAATTTATTCCTTTACTGGTTTTCCCCCTTTTTTTTTTATAAATTTATTACTTTACTGGGTTTTCCCTTTTTTTTTATATAAATTTATTCCTTTACTGGGTTTTCCCTTTTTTTTTTTTTTTTATAAATTTATTCCTTTACTGAGTTTTTACTTTTTGGTTTTTTTATAGGCTTCCCGCTGATAGTTATAATATCGGCTAATATTTACGTTTATTATTATCGGCGTTATCGGGGATGTATTTGGTTCGAGGAATATCGACTAGTTTATTTATCATCTTATTTCATACCGTCCGTTTGCATCGTAATGGCGAACATCGTTCTTTTCATTAATATTTGCTTCAGTTTAAATAAAAAACACCAAATAACACGTCATCGCGGTGAAATACGCAGAACTGTTCTAATTCAGGTACGCGGTATAATAGAGTATTCGCGTTAATACGCGAACGTTCGTTTAATTGATTTAATTTTTTTTTTTTTTTAAGCAATAAAGTTATTCATTTTCGTAATAAAAGACAGTCGGTCGACGTGAAATGCGTACGAGTAAAATATATTTAATAGAAATCGGTGGTTTAATCAGTTCGTTTCGCGGTGTTTCCTAACTACGTGAATTTCCAACATTAACGACATAATCATAAGGACGTATTCGATCGATATATAGAACGTTCGACTTCTGAAAATATTAAAAATATTTATATATTTTTTCTTGCGCAATTCGCAACTAGCCCGATTAGGCTATCTAGTAAATGTTCTTTAGGAAAACCGTCGTCCAAGGTGGGATTACCGATCAGCACCAGTCCGCCTGCACAGCTAACTCGTCAACTCGAACGGCTTTGTTCTTTTTAACCGTCGTCGAATGCGCCTAAATCCGTTGTAACCGATACTGCTATCTCGTCGGTATGATGTTGCAGTTTAACTGCATTAGCAAATGACCGGTGCTTTAATTACTTCTGCAATTGTTTGAATATTCCGAAGTCACTATCTAAAATGTTGCGTTTAGCACAAAACCAGGGCGCCGTTATTAACTGCCGTAGGAGCTCATTTTGAAATCGTTGGATAATAGCGATATCGCCACAAGTGGACGTCATACCTTCGTAACGGTTTCAGATACGTTTTTTTTTTTCTACCGACACACAATTAACATTTACTACGCATTAATCCTCGTATTTTATCTTCTAACCTCATAAATGAGACTTGTTATTCTCATTTCTCTAATAATAATAATAATGAAGAAAATAATCATACGCGCACAAAACTGACCCCATAAATGATAAGTTGCGAATAATAGAAAAAGATCGACCTTTTATATTAAAAAAGTATTTCAACCGACAGCTTTGATTCTAATTACAAATTTGCTGCATTGACTGTTGATGAGATTAGATAGAGTAAAAAGAAGGCAATAAAAAAAAAGACAAAACAAGAGATAACAGTTTATAGCGTTAACAATTATAATAAAATGTCGAATATATTGGAGAGTAGTGACTTTATTAATTAAAAAACCAAACAAAATATAACACAATCACTAAAAGTTTTTAATATAATTTTTTTTTTTACATATGAATTACCAGAAAAAAAAAAAAGAAAAAAAAGACGTCATAATTATTGTGCGCGCTTGAAAATGACGTAACTGTCGAAAAGCTTCGCGATTAAAAAAACTTTTAGTAATTGTGTTATATTTTGTTCGGTTTCTTCTTCTTCTTTTTTGATTTATGACCGTACCGTATCCTGCTACTTAGGCCAGAGGCACGGAAGGAAAGGTGTAAGAAACTAGATTAGAGGAAAGATGTTTATGATTTTAAGGAAGAGGAGAAGTTTAGTCTCGGCGGATGAAGTGCGTTGTAATATGTTGGGAAGGTTGAGAGGAAGGCCAGCAAGCTGACGTTGAAAGGTATATGTTGGACAGGAAACTAGGATGTGAGTGATGGTAAGAGGAGTATTGCATGCAGGACAGGTAGGCCGATTTTCCCTGGTGAACAGGAACTGGTGCGTAAGACGTGTGTGTCCGGACCGAACGCGAAAGAGGACCACATCTTTCCGTCTGGATGTTTGCATTATCGGGTTTGCGATGTTACTCGTAATAAGGGAGGATGGAGAATCGTTCCATTGCTATCGACTTCATCTTGTTCCAGATATGGATCGTCATATCTTTACATGTCGTTGGTATGACCGGAACCATAATTATAATAAAATAATTAATGTTCGCTTAATTAGGTGATGAAAGAGTACAAGTTAAATTTGACGATGTTAACAATTATCGTGCCCTCGTGAAGTATTTAAACGAGGACGGTATTGATACGTACAAGTTCAAAACAGAAAAATCTTTCATATTCAGCATTGTTTTATATAAAAGTACCCGATTACTCAGGATAATCTGATTTGGGTTCTAGGAGTCATTGCATTTTTCTAAATTTTAGATCACCTTTTTTTTTTCTTTTTTTTAATCTATATGCATTTTCCATATGTTAGTCTAGATAAATTGCCAAGTAATTAATTTCATCATACTTTGGTATAACTTGATTGCTGTTATGTTGCGGGCGCGATTGCTGAATGTAATGCGGACCGGATTTATTTCTGTCAACTATTGTTTGGTCCAGTCATTGACTTTATTTAGCTTTGCATTTCGGCAATGACTGAATTTGGATCATTATCAGATGCGATTAACATAGAGTATCGTCTGCAAACGTAGCTATTTAAACTATACCGTCTTTAGGCATGCCAGAGCAGTATATATAGTATACAGTAACAGTACACTACCCTACTCTTGTTAGTATGTTGCCGGGATATCAGACACATCTCCATGCATTACCTAATAGTGTCTCGTTATTTAGGTATTACACGACCAATGATATTCTGGCACGGTCATTCTTTGTTTGTGTCCGTCGTGCTAATCTTTGTCAAATGCCTTATACCTATAATTACTGCTTCACATTGTACGATCTGTTTTCCATGCCTTTTTTTTTTCTATTAACTTAACTAGATGCATTCGTTGTTGTTCGGTTAGAATGACCCTGGCCGAATCCAAACTGAGATGATTAGGTATTATCCTTTTTTGGTGAGTAATTTTGCCTGCGGTGTATTAGCTGGTCTAATAATTTAGCAGAGCTGTACGTAGCAATGATACGAGTCTGTAGGATTCGTTCCATCTTTATCGGTATACTATCGAGTTTTTCGTCATTTTCAGTATGTTCATTTGAACATCGTGTTGTACTTGTTTTTTCAAACTTATTTCTATTCCCCCCTCCTTCTACGGTGAATTAAATATCGACTCATCCGTTCGTATGTTCTTTTCATTTTCTTAACTAACTTTTCTAGATTAATTCGAATACTTTTTCATCGCTAATTTTCTCCGTTTTCCGTATTTTGTCCATTCTCCTTCATTCAACAAATGCCTCCAGTTTCATCGTCCAGAATTCCGAACTCTATATGGAACTAAAAGAAGTATACTTAAATATCTATTGAAAGTGAGCGCGCCAGACATTATGCACGCATCGTGTGTCTATTAATGTAATTTTGATTTGAAAAGAAGATTTTCCAATTATACAGATGATCGACTATTTGAAATGTATTCGCGTAAGGAATTTGAAGATATTTTACATTTATTTCATGTATAGGCACGTTTGTCCCGTTCGAAATCTATTTATTCTGCACCATTCCCGTCGTAATACGTCCATTTCCGAAGGTTCTATCTTGTACTAGATTTGCATTAATGACGTTACTATTTGTCTATTCGTCTTAATTTCAGTTGACGTGTTTACTGTCAATTTCCGGCGGGTGGTCGTCTAGATTTCGGTTTCCTTATTGGTTTGTGTAATCTTTATCTACACGCTTTAAGTTCTCCGTATATTTTCCGAAGTTTTCCAAAAGCTTCTTCTCGTCTTAATTTTTCGACGATCAATGCGAGCAAGAACAGGAAGCTATTACGCGTCGAAATGCGCCGCTAATTATTCGCATTGCGGCTTTCAATCGGACATCTATATAGGCGCGCGATACTTCGCCGCTGAGTAGGCGAGCGCTAAAGTTGTTGTTCTCAGCACCTTTTCAGCTACTCTCCCCATACCGACAAGTTTTCTTAATAAGCTCACCCTTGTCTTTGCCACCTGTATGTTAGCGTTCTATTAAGCCCAAGATATTTCAGCTTGGCGTTGAAATTTATTTTATCATTTTCCAACGTTAAGGACTTTGCCATCTGCGTCGTAAGAATAACGATGACTCCGTTTTATACAAGCCTTAGTACAACAGAAAATATCTGTTCAGCGTTTCTAAGTCTCGTTAATACTTCGTTACATTTATTCGCCGGATTCACTACGCAGTATCATCCGCATACTGGAATTTCCTGAATTCAGTTATAATCGCCGATGTATAAATTAAACAATAGCAGAGCCAGGAATGGATCACATCGTACCATTATTGATTCATCTAGGTCGACTGCTATCATTACCTTGAAGACGGGATTTGTTATCTTTCCAATAAACGTATGAACTTGTTACATGGTTCGCTACTTTTAAGAGTAATCCTTCTCTCCGTACAGTGTCATAAGCACCTGTCGGATCGACAAAAAGCGCTAGTCTTTAGTTTTCCGTCATAACCTGTTACATAAAGTGGTAGACCGAATAGAAAAATTATCCGTATAATATTTATTAATATCGCGGGCTGGCGTACGGTTGCTAGAGTGCTCTCGACTGTTCGACCATTCGAAATCAATACGCGACATAGAAAGTTTTTCATCGTCATATAATTCTTACCCACTCCCGTATTACATCATACGCGCACGTATCCGGCTTATATATAAATAGGGCCTTGAATGCTAGTATTGTACGTAAAAATAAAATGACTAGTCACGACGTTACAATACAACAATAATGATATTTATTACACTTTTAAAATAATCATTATAGGTTATCGTATTTAATTTGATTACTATTATATAGTTGTTTATTTATTTATTTTTGTAGGTTAGGGGATACGCCCTTATAATAATGTTAACCGGCGTTACGTGGATTTTCAGCGCATTCATGATCGGTGAATTACGACCAATTTTTCAATACGTATTTGCGATAACAAATTCGCTTCAAGGTTTGATTATTTTTCTAACTAAATGCGTATTACATTCGACTGCCAACGATTGTTGGAAGAAATACCTGATGACCGCTATCAATAGGAAGCGCCGATTGTCTAAGATGGATTATTCTTCGAACGACAACGTGCGTTCCGTTAACGCGACGATAACGTCTAAATAAATCGCAGACGGCGATAACCGTTTTTAACAGAATCCCGAATTGAACGTTATCGCTCGGAAATAAACGTCGTAAAATAAAAATACGAAAATCTATTATTTTTCTCCAACACACACGCACAAAACTTCTTTACTTTACGAAATAATCCCCTCCCCTCGATAACTCAATCTCTCTCACGCGCGCGCGCAGAACGATTCAGCTGTGTTAATATAATACCTTTTTTATCCCTGATTTTTATCTGACTCAAATGTATTAACAGCGTAAAGTTTTAATGATATTATATATCGCTGCAGTAATATCGATATTTCGTGTTGCTAAGTTGCTACGTTAAAAAACATGTTTTTGATTACAGCGCTACTAGCATTATGACTAATATAGAGGATTGATTATTGTCGACTAATAAGAGAGTTAGCTCGCTTAGAAATTAAAAAAAAATTAACCATCGATTTATCGTAGACAAACTGTAATTACGGTATTACATTATATGTTATATCGAAATTATTCGAAAAACTTTTATCTAAAAGAATCAACACTGTTCTAGAAGAAAATGAAATAATTGGCAGTTCGGTTTTAGGAATAAAAGATACATCGAATTGTTGACAAGATAAACCGGAGCATTGAAGCAAAGCAGTACTGTTTGGCTGTGTTCCTTGATATCGAAAAAAAGCTTTCGATAAAGTACGGCATAAGGGATTATTGCACAAAATCAAGAGCAAGTTACCTTATCAGTACTACGTATTCAATTCATAGTTAAAAGATCGATACTTTCAAGCGGATGTTAATGGGACCTACTCTCGCGCGCAATACATTCTGGAGTGCCGCAGGGTAGTTGGGCCAACATTGTATCAGGTTTTTATACATCGGACTTTCCAGAAAACGACAAAATTACTACAGCCATGTACGCTGATGATACGGCGATATTATCCGTTAATCGCGATTTCTCAATTAACTATCCTATTATATACAAAAATATTCGTTCCTCCCTAAACATAGATCTCTTCCACTAATCCTTCGAGACGTACCTTCTTCTGAAGAAAAAAAAGACTCCTGTCTTTCCTTAAATCATGCAATCTATATAATCTAAAGTCTCCTTTCTCCGTGCGTCTGGACCTTGTTGCGGTACATAGCACGGTTAAAATAAATTAAAAAAAAAAAAAAAAAGTTATAGCAACAAAGCAATTGCAGGATCACTTAACGCATTTAGAACAATGGTTTAAAATGCGGAAAATTAAAATCAACGAATCTAAATCGAAATACGTCTTGTTTACTTTGTTGAACAAAGCTATTCATATCCATCTTAATGAATGGTCAAACAATATGCCAATTTCACGGAAAGTGAAAAATACCTAGGATTGGACCAGCAACTAACATGTAAAGACCGTATCAAAACGAAAACCGCTTCAGTTAACACTTCGAACCACGAACTGGCTTATAGACAAACACTCCAAGCTCTACGAAATAAATGTTTACTCTACTACACGCTATTAAAACCGGACTTAAGCTGAAATGTGGGGCGCTGCAAGTTATTCAACACTGAACATCATTCAGAGCGGTTCCGAAATAAGATGTTGCGAAATATTGTATGTGCGCCCTGGTTATACTAAATGACGTATATTATGACTTGAAAACGATAAAACAAACAATAAAAAGTTTAAGCGAAAAATACATACGACGATTTCAGCATAATCCGCTAGTCGTCAGTTTACCAGACAATTGTATCCAATTTAAACGCCTTAAAAGAATTAATCAAATCCAATTGCAAAATAGATCGCAGATATCTATAATTAACTTATATCTCGCAAGGATTTAATGGATGGTAATCCATATAGCTCATTTACTCTCCGCACTGCTACTCATTATGTTTTTTCGCGAAAACAAAAATTTTACATATAAGTAATTTAAGTTTATTTTGACTTACCAACGTGATTGGGGGTCGGACAAGAAAAAGTAAAAAAAAAAAAAAGTTAAAATTCTATATCGGGGGAAGTTAAAAGTTCAGCGATGGATTTTAGATTTTATTACCTCCTGATACGTTGTTTATAGAAGAAGTTAAGAAACAAAACGTTTACTGAATAATTAAAATTAATAACGATATGACGTTATTAACGCGTGTTCCTTTTGATAAAAAATAATCCACAGGCGTAGCAGTCTTCGAAATATTTACCGTCGCGTTCGTATTCGAATAAACTCGTAACAAAAGATCGAGCGCAGTTCGCATCTGTGGAGAACAGCAAATATTATACATAATTGCTGCGGGTAATATATATATAAAAACAAAATAGCTTATCAGCCTCTTACGTCTGTCGTCCAAATTGTTAAACTTGGAATAATATATCGTGATACATGACCGCCTAACTTATTTTTAAGCTCGACCTTTTTACATTAGTACCAGGACCGAGCCGCCCGGTAAACGAGCCTGGAAAGGTAATTTGTCGATTAAATCGTTAATCAGTATCCGCTACCTTTTTTTTTTTTTTTTACGGGTAGCGTATGTACGATTTTTTCTCGTCTTTTTCGTTTCGTAATCCATCCTCTTCTTTACTTGTAAAATATTTTAATAGAAGAACGAATACGTCATAATAAAAGGATTATCAAATAAAAACCCTAAAGTCACGAAGTCTTTTTCACATCATACAGTCCTCAAAAATACTAATTCTTATCGTCATTCAACACATACACCATACAATGTCTACATCTCACGAGGTGTATGTTGCACAATATATATATTTTGTTAAAATCTGAATGTTAACATTTTTTTTTTCACACAATATCTAAATTAAAATTATTGCCCCAATGGGGAGCAGGTTGTTTTGCTGTCTTTGTGTCAGCTTAGGCCGGGCACTATTTAATCTTAATCAACCTCAAGGGCATCTCTGTTTTCTTTTCAGTCGTCTTGAAGGCTTATCTGGCTAAGTGAATGTCGACATCCGTGTTATAAGCGGTATTTTAAACTGCGACCAAATTTTTCATGCATTTTCTTATACCGATGTTCGTATATAGTCGCAACCGTAGGTATAATCATTTTGTGTATGACGCTGTTGCGAACATAATAGGACGCATTTACGATTGCCCCCTCAGCGTCTTGGACTGAAATTGCTGTATCTTACGCAGATGTGATTTAGCAGTTGTATAATTTATAATTCAAGTCCATAAACAGGACCGATGAGTAGGTAAGTAAAAGTGTATTTACAATATTTAAATTTACACGAACAACAAACTTAGTATAGTATACTACGTGTATCGAAAAATTCACACCACGTGCATATAACAAAATAGATGATTATACAATTTTTTTACAAAATATAATTTCAGGAAGAGTGTTATATAATAGTACTTTATTTGCAAGGCTTAGCTTAGAGGTTCGACCTATACATTTGTTGCATCGACAATGCAAGTTTTTTCCTCGCATTAATAACGCGACGATTCCGTGTTAAACCCCGCTCTAAAATGAGCCCCCTAAATATTTTACTCGGCATACTTGTGGTATAGCGTAGCCATTATAAAAGACTGGTGAGCAATTTTGACGTCGTTTTGTGAAAGTGAAACGATTTTTGATTGCCGATTTCAATTTTCCACTTAACCGCCCACAGCTGAATGCTATTAAGATGGTGCTGTATAAAAATCTGGATGCTTCTCGAGGATCTTCGTGGCATGCTAAAATTGACATGTCATCCGCAAAAGTAGCCTGCATAGTAACCAGAGTGGTTGGAATGTCTGCAGTATAAATATTATAAAGTAATGGAGCCAATACGCTTACCTGAGGAACCGACGCTTTTACAATCGGCATGCTTGACGTAGATATACTCGAAATCGTCTGTTACTTAGATACGATTTAAGAAGATGGATGATGCATACAACTTACTTTTCTTAGTAATTCGGCACACTTTAACTCAGCGAATACACCGTTTACGAGAAACTGTTTTGTAATTTAACACACACTCGTCGCATTTACTTCGAAATACAAAATATATTATTCTATACAGCTTGACGTCTGGGTTTTTTTTGTTTTTTTTTTATTGCTAAGTCGTAAGCACCATAAAATTCGTCTATAATTTCTGGTTTCTTCGACGAATTATGTTCGCTGGTTCCGACGAAATGATGCACTCCATGCAGATTTACAGATCAAATGGGTCAACGAAGTAACACAGAATTATGCTGACCAACACCACAGAAGACTTCATCATCATCCAAAAGGCCTTGGCACTTTTGTACACAGATCGTGACTTAAGAAGGCTTAAACGTTTCGAACCTACTGACTCGGTTGTTACTAAGTAATATACGTAACAGAGCTTAACCACATTGGGTTAAACCTCTATGTTGATTAATCATGATTGCCGCTTATTTAAACTAATAGATTGCAGAAAGGACGTGGCTGTCCTTACTTGGAGCTACGTTTAAAAAATAATAATAATTTTTAAAGTATAACGTATGTTTTTTTTGTTTTTTTTTTTTATTAGTAAACTCTAATTTAGACGTATAATCCTAATTTGCATAATAAGTAGTATCATCTAAAACTGTTACCGTTTGAAGAATCTTCAGAGATTGAATCGAATTTAATCGACTATTCGTACGCGACAACGATATTAAACCCCGTTCAAATATGCTTCCATTTCGAGTATCATCTCCACCGGTGGTAACCGTCTAAAAAAATCTATACCGCCATTTTCAACATTTTCTTCGTCGGTTTTATCGTCATGAATGCTTTTTCTATTATTATTACCGATAATCGGATTTATATTTTAAAAATAACTCTTCATCATACGGAAATACATTCCACAATTCCATTTTTTCTTTTCCTTATTAATATTTAAATTACAACTTAATAATATTCTTATATCTAATTCTACGATAGTACAATACATATACAAATCATAACAATGAGTAATATCCTGATAATATTTTAAATAGCGTTTAGAACAAAATCAACAATGCGTGTGCAATCAGTACAATGCGTCCAATGCGACTGAAATTTTCAACCAACTTCACTTACGTCGAAAACACAACTTTTTACCTTACACATCTCATACTCAACTCTTATACGGTGAATGATTAGTTTATTAAAGAGTTCACAATCGGTTGATTTGTTAATTAATCGAGCATTAACATTAATTTTTTTTTTTTTTTAATTGTATCTAGAATTGGAAGAAAGTTCAGATACAAGTGTTTTGCACTCTTCAATTATGTGTTTGATTCCCTTAGTAACATAAAAGTCAAATAATTCTGGAGCACGATTTTGGTGTATAGGCCAGTAGGTGGGTAGGTTTGGTTACTATAAAGTGTAATTGTCGCTTTTGGATTACGTTATTTAGATGATATTTTCCTCGACTATTTGGTATGTGCGAATCCCATTTGGTATGTTTGTAGTATTCACCAAATAAAAATGTTTTTTCCGAACTGTTTAAAATGATTACCAAGTTCGTTATCATTAATTTTACGGCCTGACAATACATTGATGCAAGAGTGTGATGTTAAGAGAGTGACAGTGAATTGTTATTAACTTGTATTATATTTGAGGACGATTTATATGAAACAGTATGTTGTAAGTTGTTATTAACGAGTATAGCTGCTCCAGCATGTTCGATTCTTTTTTGATTGAGTAACATTTGTAATTCCATTTGCGTATTTTGTGTAATATTACTAGTGATGATTGAGTAGCTTTTTGTATAATCATTTTTGCATGTTGGGCAGCATGAACTAGTAACGATGTAAGTGAGTTGATAAATAATTAGTCATGTGTTAAAAAAGAAGAAAAAAAAAACAAGTAAAAAATCGCAATAGACTAAAACTGAAAAAAACTAAAAAAAAAAGAGAAGTGTAGTGAAAAAATCGCAGTAGTACGGGCGTTCATCTAGAGAACATTTTAACCTACTATTAGCTGACCTTCAACCAACACCTCAAGGTCAAAGTGTGCTCGCCCTTACTAGTAGTGCATCACTTAAAATTCTGACGATTCTATCATCTCGCGAGAGTACTCGCGCGAGATGATAGAATCATCAGACTCACGCGAGATGTATAGGATCGTTGCAGTGTTCTCAAGATGAATGCCCATACTACTGGGATTTTTCCACTACATTTCTCTTCTTTTTTTATTATTTTTATTTTACTTTTTTTCTATTTTATTGAATGAAACTTTCCCTCAAGGCACCACTTGAGCACACTTTCACTTTATGTGTTATGTTTGAACATTATAGTTTCCAAGTAAATGATTTTAGTAGCTTATGTTTTGTTTTTTGGGGTTTTTTTTATTGAACGTTACTTTTTAGACAGATGACTGTATGTTAAAAAAAGTATAAATATACGTTTGTAACAGGATATATACACGTGTATCTCGCGTTCTTTTTTGTTCGGAGATCACTTAAAAGTACAAATATACAAGAAATTAAATATACTTGTGTAATAATGGAAACAGTTAAGTAGGATGAAAAAAATGTGCGAATTTGTGGTTTCGTGTGTTAAATAGATCGTGTTTGTAATAAACCTTTCGTTAAAATAAATTAAGCGTAAACTATATAGGATAGAAAAGTGGTATTATTATAAATATAAAAACACCGATAGGACACGATTTTGGTTGGTGTATTATACGATGTAGGAATTTATATTATGCCATCACGAATAGTGAAAGAAATAATTAAGAAAAAAGAAATACGGTTCGAAGACAAACATTATTTTATATACACGGTTAATGAAGTAAGTTGTAAATACGAATAATGAATGAATTAAAGAAAAATTTAGAAGTACAAATATATATGGGTATAATTGTGTTAATACACAAGGGGAGCTTTATTAGGCGATACAATTGGTAATTATGAATTACACGATTGAAAGCTTAGGTATTTGAAAAAATCAGTGTCAAACATTTTAGTACGATTTCTGTTAGAAAGTGTTTTATTTTAGCTGCGAACTTTAGTAAACTGACTAGTCAGTTTTAACTTTGTCACAGTCATCACATGGAAAGCTTATATACTTTAATAAGCATAAAAATTACCAAGACGATAATGTTTAATGTTTCTTCCTACAAAGCGTCGTTTTAGGAGACAGATTTTTGATTGAAACTGAAACTTTTTAATACATCCACTTTTTAGCTTTGATTAAACGTGTTTATTTAAAAAATTATAAACTCTTTTATAATTTAAGTAAAACGGATTTTTTTAATGTAACTTAAAAGGTTTTATGCGGTGTGATTGGGCAAAATGTTGACGCGGTTTTGTTCGAATTAATTTAATAGATAAAATAAATGACTACTAATATTGATGACTTAAAGAATAAATTATTGTGATAAAGAAAACGATATGTCTGGTGAAATTATTCAGAAAAATTTAATTGAGAAATATTTAAATTGAATAATTTGGATTAAAATTATGCAAACTCCCGTTCAGACACGCTCACTCAATTTTTAACATAAAATTCTTGAATTAATTATACATACACGAGTAGAAGCTTTACCTGACTTCCTATCAAACGTCCATAATTATGGACATTGTGACGCAATGTAATAAAAACACATTAGTATATATTTATATGTATATTTTTGAAAAAATAAAACAGTTTCATTATTTTAATGTAAGCAAACATGAAATAAAGGTAAAAAAAAAAATGCATTTAAGAAAAATACAACAAAATGCAAAAATTCTAAAAACGTTATAAAAATAAAAATTAATCACTAGGTATATTACATTTTCAATTACATATATAATACATCCGCATATTTAACACTATATATACTTACACTAAATTGACACAGACAAAAACTAAAATAATCAATTTCGCAGTAATATAAGAAAATACAGGTAAGTAATCACCAAAATGTTATTTTTTTTTTTTATGATAATCTAAAAGAACAGTTTCTGTTTTTGAAAATACATAAATTAACTTTACATTTTGTGCAATAATACTTAGTTTTACTTGTGCACTTCTTATAATTACATTGTGTGGTGTCGGGTTTATTATCCACAGCTGGATAATGATCGGCTCCATCATAACGGATGTCGACAATGGGAGATTTTTGTGATGGGGCTAAGTGTAAAGAGGTTGCACATTTGCCGATGGACGGCCGGGTTTTTCTGGCGAATTCCCTATTTCTTCTCTAAAATTATACAAATCTATTACTTTATTTTTAGGTACACTTAAAATGCATCTCGGCATGACTAATTCATTCGAATTGTCCACTTTCGGGATCTAATATGGGACGGATATGTGGATAAGAGAAAGTCCATCTTATCGTTCCTCCGTTGTATAATGAGGCGACTTCTGGACAGGGTACATTTATGTAACCACTACTACGTTTGTCCCACCGATGACAAAAAGTTCGATTTCCAACACTAGAAAAGTTGGAACCAAACACAATGGGACGATTATCATATCACTCGGTAAGAATAACATATCCGTCTTTACTTATGACAGTATCGATGGAGCCTCTAGGCTTTTTCTTTAGCACTTTATCATTTTCGAGTAGAGGATTATTGACTATTCACTCGTACAGTGCCAACTGCAAAAATATTACGGTTCCTCAACCACTGGAATAAATTAAAAGTCGAGAAATAATTATCGAATAATAACGTTACATTATTAATATCTACACGTCTATCAATAAGTTGCCATTATAACAGCGGCGCCCGTGTCCAAATTGTTTAAAATCGTGCCTAATTTCCGTCCGGTTTCCCTGATCAATTATAAAAACCTTAAATAATGCCGCTCTGTCCCGCTAATGCATATACTTTAATGCCTCACGGATTTAGTGTCTACCCTTTATGTATTGACGAACATCAAGACTTCCTCTAAATGGAATCATTTGCTCGTCAACACATCAAATTGTTTCTAGTTTCAACTCCTTACATCTAGATAAAATGCAATCATATAAAACCCGAACCTTCCAAAACCTATCATTATTACCATCGGGACCAGCAGTAATGTCAACGAAATGAGTTTCTCAACTTGAAAAATCTGAAACACAACGAATATATTGCGGGTAAATAAAATAAAAAAATGCTCAAAACCAAAAATTTGATTTTAGGTTAATAGACACAACTTTTTACGCTACATAATAATTGAAAAATCGATCTTTATGTATTACGATGTAGGTAATATTTGTAATTTATTATATAGAGCATTTTCATTTGTACCTGTTTAAATTCATCTTATTAGCAATGATTGGAACTAGCAGGTTCCCAATATTTCCGCGCACGAGGAAATTTCAAATTTTCCATATACAATAAAATTACTATTAGTGTCTCTCGTATATTTGTTACACACTCCATCGGCCTACATTTTGTTGCACAGCATACAGATTTCTGTAGCGAACTAGTGTTATCAACATATCTTGTGTTATATACCTATAAATAGAAAGAATCCATTGTATTATCGTATACACAAAATCTGTATTATATGAACACGCGAAATCATTCGTGTTATTGTGTTCAATATATATACTCTTACCTTGAAAAATATTGTAGCGGATGATCCAAATTTACAATATTTCTTGGTTCCAGCTGATACCAATCAATTTAACAGCTCAAATACGTTCCTTTTTTCCAGATAATATATTTTTTCAAGGTAATATCTTCTAGGACTGTCATCATCTAAATTACCATCAGCTTGTACTAAAATTATAAATAAAATACAAGTTTATATAAATATATTGTTTATTTAGTAAAAATTATCAATTTGTATTTTAAATATCATAATATTAATAAATGACTGGCAAACCCATTATAATTTCGAATACTTCTTCCTCATTTTTCATCTATTCTTCGTCACTGAAATCTCCAATTTCCGATAAATCATCCCGTTCTAAAATTTCCAAAATATCGCTTCCATTCGTGACATAATTTCAACTAAAATTAAAAAGTAAATATCATTACTGAACATATATATATATATATATATATATATATATATATATATATATATATATATATATATATATATATATATAATTTAATATCAACATTTATACAAAAAGTTTCAACAATTTTTACTATAAAACATAAAAATAAACACGAAATATGATACTATACAAAATCCCGAAATAAGTTACTGTTGCGTCGCAGTATCCATAATTATGAATACGAATTTTCAAAAATGTGATTTATATATACCTTAAATGCCAGTATGTATAATACTAAATTAAAGTAGAAGGTTTGTACTTACCAAATAATTACTTCCAAACCAAATACAATCTGAATAATAACCACAATAAAAACACACTGAAATAATAAAATTATCAGGAAACCGATACACTTTAATGTTTAAAATACCTAATTTTGGCTTCGTGTATATAAATAATCGTGCAATAGTATATCGAAATCGAATAAACTTAAAAATTATGGACATGCGTTCTTAACGGGTGTAATGTTTTAATGTTTTAATGTTTATTGTTTTTCATTTATGACAATGTAGAGAAAGCGTCCAAAATTATGGACACGGTGTCGGAACGGATATTTCTATTATACATGTTGATATAGTAATTAGCGGAGACAAATTGTTGCTATTTTACATACATTAATACTGTTGTTATATATTTTATACCAAAATTGGTTACCTTTTCCTTACAAGAAGACACGCTGTTTTTTTGATTTCCGCTTTTATAGTACACTCCAAATTCTATCTCTCAGCGCCTATTGTCTATCAATTCACAATTATTCATTGTAGTAGGTAGAGATTTTCACACTACATAATGTAGTATATCTTTGTTCGATTTGAAAATTAATATTTAATTTTTTTTTTTATAAATAACCGCCTTTTAGGAAGGCAGTCTACTACAATCTTAATCTATAGGTTAAATAATTAGTAACGTTGATGTATTGCAGAGTAGTGATTTTATGAATTTACAAAATAAAATCGAAGTTAAACACTAAAAATTTATTACATAAACACGAAGCTTTTCGACTATGAAGTCATTTTCAAGCTATTGTATTTTTTAACAATAGCTTGAAAATGACTTCATCGTCGAAAAGCTTCCTGTTTATGTAATAAATTTTTTAGTGTTTAACTTCGATTTTATTTTGTTTTGCTAAATAAATAATTAGTAACTTTGATAATTTAACATGTTGCGTACGCTGATCCAGTGATCAGTTTCCGCTAAATTAAATATTAATTACGAATATGGGGTTCGATAGAAATATGATTATTATTTAACTATAAACTAGATCCAATAGATATGTTCACTTAAGGTGTCTCACATCATTTGCAGTGTCCAGTAACAACTTCTTTATTAGTGTGACCATGCAGTCTCTATTTTGACTGCAAAGTTGTGAATGATGCCATCAACTTGTTTAGTATTCAGATCGTAATGTACATTACTGTTCCGCTGGAACCGTCGTGCGTTAGTCAGCGTCCGAAGAATTTTGTTCAGCTGTCGCTGGATGATAACTCTGTTGGAAGCAGAAGCGCACCTGAACTCCATATGCCCTGATAGGATGTAGGATTGTTTAATATAGTAACTTCTTGCTATATAAGTTTAGTGGCGACTTTCTGCCAATTAACTAGTACATCTGATTCATTTTGCACTGTAACTGATATTTCTTTTGCCTGACGTGCGTTTTCCACGTTAATCCTGTATCAGAATGAATGCCTAAATACCTTGCTGAATTTGCATGAGGTACTTGATTTATGTATATATTGTGATTCACATCAACAGGTAGAAGCGTGAATGTAACGATATTTAATAAATCTTAATAAAATTTAAAAATACATGTATATATACATTTAAAAAAAAAAATAATAATAGCGTCCATTTGTCTATATATTTACTTTTAAAATAAAATGTAAAAAAAAAACATTTTAAATTTTGATGGGTTTTCTATTTTTATGAGATAACAGCAAACGGTTGTAAATATTGAAAATTAGATTTTAAACATGAATAGTTACTTTCTAACCGGTAGAAACTAGTAAAGTTTCATATTTAAGACCAAATAAAAACAGTGAAAATTATATTTTTTCAAATAAAGAATTACTTTACAAAATTACGTTGTAAATTGAATATTATTTTTCTTAAATGTAAAAAACAAAATTAAATACATTTAAACGTCAATAAGTTTTAAAAAATGCTTCAGAATTAAATAAACAAAAAAATTTACGTATTTTTTAAAAATAAAAGCATTACTTTTGAAATTATGTTCTAAATTGTACATGATTTTTCTTAAATGTAAAAAAAAATTAAGGTTTTTAAATGTCAGTAAGTTAAAAAAAAAAAATGTTCGAGAATCGATCATAAAATATTTATATAGAGCAAAATATATGTAGCGTACATTTTGCATTTGTAATACCAGTAGTGTCGACACAAATACTGAATCATATAATTATCATATAATTTTTAAATTCGTATTTTATAAATTTAGTCAAATTAAAAATTCTCATATTAATATATATTTAAGTAAACAAAGAATCGTATAATAGAATCATGTCAATTTTTTTTATTTTTTAAATTAAATATTACCATTTAAAGAATCGAATGTAATTTTATTTTTAAATGCTAATATTGCCAATTTTAATTTGTTAAAATGCGAAATAATAACAAACGTATTTAAAATTAAAATGTTAAAAATAAGTTATTATTGTTGAAAATAAAATTGTGATTACAATTTTTTTTTTTTTTTTCAAAATTATATTACACAATTAGTTATCATTTTTGTTAAAAAGAACAAAATTATAGAGACATTAAACGGTAAATGATCCAATTATCGTACAATTTTTGAATTAATATTTCTTAAATTTAGTCAAATTAAATATCTTCATATTAATATATATTTAAGTAAACAAAGAACATTTACCGAATTGAATGTAATTTTATTTTTAAATGCTAATATTGACAATTTGTTATGAAATAATAACAAACGGCTGTATTTAAAATTAAAATGTGTAAAAATAAATTATTATCGTTGTAAAATAAAATTGTGATTAGAATTTTTTTTTTTTATTATTTTCAAAATTATATCGCAAATTAGTTATTATTTTTGTTAAAAAGATCAAAAATTATAGAGACTTTAAACGATAAATGATATGTAATTATCATAGAATTTTTAAATTCCTATTTCATAAATTTAGTCAAATTAAAAATCTTCATATTAATATATATTTAAGTAAAGAAAGAACCATTTACCGAATTGAATGTAATTTTATTTTTAAATGCTAATATTGACAATTTGTTATGAAATAATAACAAACGGCTGTATTTAAAATTAGAATGTGTAAAAATAAATTATTATCGTTGTAAAATAAAATTTTGATTAGATGTTTTTTTTTTAATAATTATTTTCAAAATTACACCGCAAATTAGTTATTATTTTATTATAGAGACTTTTAATAAGTTTTAAAAAATTAAAAAAATATTCAAACAAAAATTATAGGAGAACACGGTCTGCGGTATTGTGTTTGTTCGTGTTGAAAACACAACCACCAAATACGTTTTAATCGAACACAACTTCTGTACTTTGCTAGTGATCCCCGTAACATGAGGGTGTTTATTAAAAAGAACCAAATTATAGGGACTTTTAATAAGTTTTAAAAAAATGATTGAAAATTTAAAAAAATATTCAAACAAAAATTATAGGAGAACACAGTCTGCGGTATTGTGTTTGTTCGTGTTGAAAACACAACCACCAAATACGTTTTAATCGAACACAACCTTCTGTACTTTGCTAGTGATCCCCGTAACATGAGGGTGTTGATTGAATCAACAACCTCAGCAATTACGAAGAACACATTCGAAATCACAGATTTATATTCGACAGTGTTACTTGTGTGATTACATTATGAACATTAACACAAACACGCAACCGGCCACGCAACGGTGAACCACGAGTTACAACAAATACCGTCCAGTGTATAAAAACACCGGCAGGATTCGCGAACCACATGCCATCCGCGTGTTCCTAACTACCGAGTAGCCGGTTTACAGGAGTACGCCACTACTCCCAGCTACGAATCTATGTTAGAGCTTTGATATAAGGTTAGGTTAAATATAGCTATTATTCGAAAGTTGAAAATTTTATAATGTATACATTTATAATTTTGGATGAATAATTTTAAATATGTAAAAACTAACTGTTTCGTTAATAAATTTAAATTACAAATAATCGAATACCTATTAACTTTTTTTTTTTTTTTTACGTACATAATCATTTAATTGAAAAATAATAAATTAATGTATTTTATATAAAACTTTTAAAAAAAAATAATACATTTTAATGAACTCGTATAAATTCCGATTTCGATGTAATAAAATATATATATTTTACTACGTGTAATATTTCTCTTAATCAAATTACATCCTTACATAGGCGCGATCAGTGGCGGCTCGTATGTGTAATCGCTGTACTCGCCGAGTACAGTAGAGAAATGGAAGAATACAGCTTATGAAATTTTATTATAGTTTTCTTTTTCTTCAAAATGAAACTAAATTACATTTGCGAATGCAAAAAGTTTACCAGTGCGGATACATAATAATCTTTAAGAGTAATGGCGCATATACAGTATACACGTTTACCTTACATTTTAAATGATGCACTGTACTCGTACTGGCTGGCGATTATAACAGAACGCAGTTCGCTAGGTTGAAACGCCTTCAATTTGTGCTGTAGATTATAGGATCGATCAAATCATACGATGTATTAACCTGTACTCGTTTTGAAACGCGAGTACCGTATAATAACGCATGACCTTGTCAATACACCAGCCAGAGGAAGCGGAATGTACATCGGCAGTAATAGTTCTCCCTCTTTCTAACTACTTGGAGCATATTTCAGTTATTTTGTAGGAGTTATAATCGCTCTCCTTTAGCGAGTATACACTATAGACGTACATTGTTTGGATTTAGAGACGCGCGCCTGTACATGGTTTGTTTGATTTTTCGTCGTCTTGTAGTGCCGTTTGTAAAAATTTCGCGGTATTCGAATACGATTGTGATTTTTTAAAATTATTAACTATATAAAAAAGACATAATTATGGAACCTTTATTTGAAAAACCATTTAGTTCTCGACCATTTCATGAGAAACTTGCAATAATAAAAACTGGTAAGCCTGAACCACATTTAAGTTTAAAAACCGAAGTAAATGATGGTAAAAAGAAATATTTTCGGAATTTTCGAGTGCAGTGGTACAAAGATTACAGTTGGTTATGCGGATGTTTAAACCCTGAGAAGTTATATTGTTGGACTTGTTTATTATTTAATACAAAAGAAGAAGATGCATTTGGAAATCTGAATCAAGGTGTTGTCGATATGAGTAACTTTAATAATTTAAGAATCAGACATGAAAAGTTGGTTTCCCATGTTAATGCTATGATTTCTCTAGTTACGTTCGGTAAGAATACAATAGAATCTTGCTTTAATAAAACTCATCAAAAAGAAATTACTAAATTTAATGAAAAAGTTACGCAGAATCGGTATATTCTCAAGTGTTTAATAGATGTAACGTGTTATTTGGCACAACAGGAAATAGCATTTAGGGGCCACAATGAAAAAGTGGATTCGAATAATAAAGGAAATTACGTCGAATTATTGAATCTTTTAGCATTACGAGATGAAAAATTGGCGCATCATTTAAAATTCTCTACTGTTTTTAGCGGCACGTCAAAAACTATTCAAAACGAATTGATCCAGTGCATTAGTACAGTTGTTAAAAATGAAATAAAAACCGAAATTAACAAGTCTACCTTCGTATCTATTATGCTGGATGAAACTGTTGATATTTCTAAAAAATCTCAGCTATCTACAACGGTAAGGTATATTTCGGATGAACATCAAGCTGTTGAAAGATTTATAGATTTTTCAGACGTTAGCAACGCTCGTACTGCTGTTGCATTGTATAATCATATCACCAAGTTTATAAGTGAATACGAATGTGGATGGAAATTAATTGCGCAGACTTACAATGGAGCTGCTGTGATGGCTGGACAACATAATGGATTGCAGAAACTGATGACGGGTAAATATGAACAAGCTCAATTTGTACATTGCTATGCACATCAACTAAATTTGGTGTTAAAACAGAGCGTCAATTCTATTCGTGAATGTAGAGTTTTTTTTGAAACTTTAAATGGATTCTCAGCGTTTTTTTCAAATTCATCGAAACGTTGTCATTTTTTAAATGAACAAATAAAACGAAGATTACCTTCTACATCTGCTGTTAGATGGAACTCTAATAGCAAGTTGGTTGAAGTAGTTTCCGCAGTAAAACAAGACTTAGTAAAATTGTTCGAAAATATGATGGATGAGCCTGATGTGTGGGATAGCGAAACTAGAGCATGCGCTCGAGGATTTCACCATAATCTTCAAGATTTTGAATTCAATTTTGTACTAAAAATTTTTGAAAAGATATTTCCACATGCCACAAAACTTTTTGATATCCTACAGAAAAAAATATTCGATATTCAGTTAGCTTCTAAAGAAGTACAGATACTGAAAACTTTTTTGAACAAACTACGAGATGAATTTCAGATAATTTATGATCAAACTTCGAATGAATGCATCTCCACTATTGGTGTAAAAAGACGACGAACTGGAAATTTTTCAAATGACGAAGATCCGGCTGTAGGATACCGACGACTTTTTTATGAAATCATGGACAATATTACAATGCAAATTGTGGAAAGATTTTCAGAGATTAAAAAACTGGAATATTTAGCGTTATTAGATAAAGACATGTTCATTCAATATGAAAGAAAGTTTCCTGATAATTTATTCAAAGCATTAATGAGACATCCTCATGGCAAGAATTTTGACATGACCAAGTTAAAATCCGAACTGATTGTGGTATACAGCACTCCGGAGTTCCGCCATTATTCAGTTCACGAACTGTATAAACATTTAGAAATTTCTGGTCTTTCTGTTGCTTTGCCAGAAGTTAAAAGATTATGTGCTCTGATTATCACTATACCAGTTACAACTGCAACGACTGAGCATACGTATACACGATGCACTCAGAGAGAAGAAAGACTTTCCGAATTAACTGTCCTTTCCATTGAAAAGGATGTCCTGAGCAAGTTGCGTCGCGACGTTACATTTCACGATCGTGTTATAAACGAATTTGTTAAAAATGGTAGAAGAGTGGATTTCATTTATCGATAATTTTTTAGATTAAAACCTGCCTACTTAATTGTTAGCATACTTATTATTTTTTAAATTATTTATTTGTAATTAATTTTGTAATGTCCAAATTTATTTATGTGTAAATTTTTGTATTGAAAAAAATGTTTAGAGTAAATACTTTTATTTCTTTTATGTTCGTGAGGGGGTTGCAGAATTTAAGCGAGTACATGTGAAAAAATTCACGAGCCGCCACTGGGCGCGATATTTTTTAGCGAAATAAACTTCTTATAAATATTAGCAAAAATTTCTACCTATCGCGTCGTGTATAATGCTTGTTACTCGCGTTCATTGTTATCTTACGATATATACATATTGATTACCTACTATCAACGTTCTGCGGTGAGATAATTCCAATTTATTAACAATTGTATATATATCTCAATTATCGGCTGATCAGAACAAATAATCTACGTTCGTCCTGGTCAATCGATAAAAATTTTCACAACGGAACTTATACATACATTGTAACTACACTAACACATAGCGTGTATAAACATAACACATACAGACGGTAAGTAGTGGTATAACCGTCTAAATTATTTACGTATACTAATTCGCATCATAACTCATCTTTAAAGTTGCGTATATATATGTATATTCCACAGTATCGGAAAATTAGCATTACTAGAAATAAGAACCTTCTCGTTTCGGTCGCTGTGCCAGCCACATATGGTTCACAAAATATTGCGTGGATTATATTTGTATCTATATGTACAGACCAATTAATAATGAGCGTGCAACACTCGCACATCGCGCTCGACATCACCGATTGTGTGTACTACACAATCATGCTCGGACGATAATGAAACTAACACTTTGATTTGTGAAGTGCCGACAATAAAACTGAAGAAAACTGCCAACTCGTACTCGATAAAAAGGCAATTATTATCTGTGGGAATAATTGCCGAAATGAAGTGAGAGCTAATAAAAAGGTTAATCTAAAACAAAGTAATTATGAAAACCTACTACACCAGATGAATTGAAACAGTTATGTCACGATCGAAACGTGACTATAAATAATCTGATGTTAAAAATAGACTCCTCGGTTGACAGAATACACCAGCTAGAAATTAAACAGTCTGGCCGACATTCGCCAGAGGAAAACCATACGTTCTCGCAAGTGCAGTAACAGCGAAAGCCGATGCAAACGGTAAAAATACAACCTGGAAAAGTTAAATTGCCTCCTAAAATCACCGTGAGTGGCATGAAGGGCTTCAATATATTCTATACTGACATAAATACAACATTTGGGGAAAAAACGTAACGTTTAACGTTTTAAATAATGAGGATTATTATAGTTGCCCCAAAAAACGACGATACATTCCGCTTACTGGTCCACACACTAAGATCAAATAACATCGCTTACCGTACGTATAAATTAAAATCAGAAACACCATATAGAGTTACTAGAGGACTCCATCATCCTACTACAGATGTAAAAGTTATACAAAATGAATTAATAAATATGGGCCACGAACCACTTGATATTGTCGATATTAATAAAACTATCAAAATCGGCGACAATGATAACAAAATAATTGATAGGCAAAGAAAGTCTTATCCTTTGTTCTACATTGACTTAAAACCTGAAGACAACAATAAAGATATATATATACAATTTGACGCATATCGCTTACTGCAGAATTAAAATAGAAGCACAGGACTAGTTACCATAATCTAAAAACGTTGCCAACAGTGGAATCACACTGAAAAGAGCTGTGGTAGATTAACAAAATGCTTCAAATGTGCCGGTGATCATAAAGTCTTGCAGGGAAAAGGACTCTAGAAAGTTTAAATGTGTGAACTGCAAAAAAGATCACACAGCTAATTATAAGGGCTGTGAAGTATATCGCGAGATAGAAACGAAATTCAGATCTCCGAAGTTAACAGCCGTTCAGCGCTTACAGAAAACACCAGTGACAGTCAAGCAAGTTGAAAGTGGCTCTACTTATGCAAAAGTGGTAATGTCAAATGAGAAACAAATAACTGTACAACCTTCGGATAAACGTTCAATGATTAGCCAACAGGCACAGATAGAACCTTCTGCTGATGCATTCAATAATATTACAAAGGCATTAGAAAACCTTATAAAAGAAGTTCGCAATCTAGCTACTAGCAATCATCCATTACAAAACAACGCCGAAAGAGGCACAATAAAAATAACGGCTGACTCTTCTCTTCGTATTATTACACGGAACGCAAATGGGCTTAATCTTGAAAGATTAAGAGAGCTAGAGATATTTCTCAACATTAACAAGATTGATATAATCTCTGAGACTCATTTTACGGACAGAAATTACCCAAAAGTTTCAGCAATTTACCACACACCATATCCTGATGGTGGAGCGCATGGTGGTTCAGCTGTTATTATAAGACATAATATTAGGCATTACCAGCAGCCAAATTTCTATGAAGAATATGCTCAGACTGTATCGGTGGCAATAACGATGGGCAATGTTACGAACATTGTAGCGGTATATTTCCCACCGAAACATAATATTAAATACGATCATTATGTACGGTTTTTAAAACATTACGGTAACCGCTTTATTATCGGTGGAGACATCAATGCTAAAAATGAAGCATCGGCATCACGGCGAGTTACAATACATAAAGTCCTGCCCATATAAAACGAAAGGAACTGCTGAAAAGTCTTATACAAACATTTCAGTGCAGCTTTGCAAGTTCAGGAAAACCAACATGCTGGCCTTCCGACAGGCGGAAAAAACCTGATCTCGTAGATTTCTTCATTATAAAAAGCGTCGCAAGTAATTACACAGACGTCGAGGGTGTAATTGATCTTTCATCAGATCATACTCCCGTTCTCTTGACGCAGAACAGTCGTACGAAAAAATAAAAAACGACACCTCACTAATAACCTAACAAATCGGGATCAGCCAACACAGCTACACCTGAACCAGAAAGATATAAATCAAAAGAAATCACGTACCCATTACAAGTGCGACTGAAAATCGCTGAACGAAGACGAGCCCGACGCATATGGCAAAATACACGGAGTCCACCCGATAAAAATCTATTTAATCGAACCAGTCGCCAACTTAACGCGTTAATAAAAAAGATTCGCAAAGAAACATTCACCGCATACATCAAAGATCTTAATCCTTTCGAGGATAAAGAGTATTCTCTTTGGAAAGCTACCCAAAAAATTAATACAATTACACACGCTCCATCCGTTAAAGATGAAATGAAAACCGGGTAAGGTGCTGATAAAGCCGAATGCTTTCGCCATTTATCTCGGATTTTCAAACCACATAATATGCCTTCAACTATTAATATCAGCATTAATTATAAAACGAACGAAAAAGTGATAATATTTACACCATACGAGGTAGCGACTGAAATAGATAATAATATGAATCCTCGGAAAGCTCCGGGCATTGATGGCATATCCCCAAGAGTGCTAAAAGAACTAACAAAAAAAAAAGGTATAATTATGTTGACATATTTGTTTAATGCTCGTCTACGTTTAGTATACATGCCACGCTGTTTCAAAATAGCGCAAATCATTACGGTAAAAAAACATAACCAGACGCTGATGTAGGGTCATACAGACCAATTTCATTATTGCCAACTATATCAAAGTTATTCGCGTCAAACGATCGTTGCCTATGGTTGAAGAGTATATACCAGTACATCAGTTTGGGTTTCGACGGAAGCACTCCACAATTGATCAAGTGCACAAGATCGCAACGGTAATCAATTTGAGGAAAAAAACTATGGCCCGGCCGTCTTCTTAGACGTAGCGCAAGCTTTCGATAAGGCACGACGGGCTGGCCTATAAATTAAGTCGAATTCTGCCGGGTAACATCTGCCGTTTGCTCATGTCTTATCAGAAAGACAATTTAAAGTACAGCAATAAAATGCTACTTCCGCATCCTACAACATAGAAGCTGGAGTTCCGCAGGGAAGCGTTCTCGGTCCCATCTTGTATTTTCTATACACAGAAGACTTACCAACGGATGCGCAAACGACGACAGCTACGTTCGCCGACGATACAGCTATATTAGCCGTTAGCAGTAGTCATTCTGAAGCTATAAATAAATTGCGCGAAACTCTTTGAACAGAGTGCACGAATGGGCATCAAACTGGAAAGTTAAAATCAATGAAGAAAAATCAACGCATATAACTTATATCGACGAACAGATGTGCATCACCAAGTGTACTTAGGAGGTAAACCTGTTCCGCAGGTTGACTCAGTCAAGTACCTTGGTATGCACCTGGATAGGCGGCTGACCTGGGAAATACATGCCAGAATGAAATGTAAACAAATAAAGAAAAAAAAACTCAGCAGTTATATCGGCTTATTGGACGCAAATCGCCTCTAGACGTAAGGTACAAATGCCTAATCGTCAGATCATAAAGCCAATATGGACTTATGGTCCGCAGTTATGGGGTTGTACCAGCAGGTCTTCTAGAGCAAAGATCCGAGCTAGATAAAGCGTAATACTAAGAACAATTGTCGATGCATGCCGTTATTCGAGAAACGATGATATTCATCGAGACTTGCACATCTCGCTTGTAAACGAAGAGATTAGAAAATTCGCTACAGCACACAAGAAGAGGCAACATGTCAATGTGCAAGCTACCAATTTATTAGATACTAGTGACATCCGTCTTAAAAGGCGCCACCCGTCAGACTTATTATGAAGTTAAATTCTATTACATAAATAGATTAATACAAACTAATTTTCGTAGTCACGGTCAATGGACTACCGACTTCACAACCCATAAGCTGGCTAACAGGATGATCTTGTTAGTAAGCTACACTTTACTAAAATACTTATTTAACTTCAATGAGTTAAGATCGTATCTTTATTAAAAAAAAAAAATATATATATATATATATATATATATATATATATATATATATTAGCAAATTGACTTTTAACTTTTTTGTAACGCTTTTTAAAATTGTACATTCGTTATTGAATATGTAATATTTCAATTCCGTATTTGGCGGTGTTTATTTCGTTTATGGAAAATAAGCTAATTAAAAGCTGAAACAATTTTCTTCGTTATTGCCCTTATAATATAAAATTTTGTATTTTTCAAAGATCAGTTTTCATTCAGAAGTTTTTATTTTCGTATCTACTAAAAATCTTACATTTTAATTTAGATACGTAATTTTACGACGGTTTTCGATAGTAATACAGATGGAGATTAACTTTCAAACGTAAGAATACTTTTACAAAAGCTACGATGAATTTCTGATTTTACATTATTAAGAAACCAATTTCAATTTTAGACAAGTTTACATATAATTTTAAATTCCGGATAAAATAGGCCATTTTGGGGGAGTTCTTGATTCCGCCAGATTTAAATACAAAAAAAAAAAATAAAGGAATTTTTTTGGCGGAAAGCGATATTTTTCGAGAAAATCAAAATTTTAAAAAACTAAATCTTACTGTAAATTTCGATTTATCCGACTAATGTACTCGTTTTTTCCCTCCATTAATTCTACTTCTAACTAGCCGAAATAAACATCAGATTGTAACCTAACCACCGAATATAAAACCTAACCTGGTTTTTCGAAAGGGTGTAATTAATTTTAAAATGGTTTTTTAACAAAAGTGAGAATAATCCGGGCATATCGGAAAAAGGAATTTACCTATTTATAAGTTTATCTGAAATAATTCTATTAAAAAAAAGCAACAACAAAAATCATTTTTTTCATAAACTAGAATTCAGCCGAACCGCTTTATGTATACTACGGATATTTTATGCGAACGTAAATTTTCCTTAAGTATGTAAAAAAAAAATAAAAATAAAAAATTACTAAGTATTGTAACTCCAAAAAACACATTTAATTCCCGGTAATAAAGTTTCTTCGAACAAAGCGTTTTGTGATACAACTCTACCGACACACAATTAATACATTACAGTCCCAACACACGTTTATGCTCGTATTTTACCTTTCATAAATGAGACTTTCTCCATTTCTGATAATAATAATGAAGAAAATAATCTTACGCGCACAAAACTGAACCCATAAATGACAAGTTGAGAATAATAGAAAAAGAAGATCTCTAGACATTTTATTAAAAAAGCATTTCAACCGACTGATTCCAATTTTAGTAAAAATAGCAACGACAGATTTGCTGCATTGACTGTTGAAGAGATTAGATGTAAAAAGAAGACAAAACAAGAAACGAACCCAAACCGCCGCGGCGAACAATTTACGCTGTTAACAATTACAATAAGATAGAAAAAATAATCGATCTATCGTAAATATAGAGGCGTAGCAGTCTTCGAAATATTTACCGCCGCGCTCGTATTCGAATAAACTCGTAACAAAAGATCGAGCGCAGTTCGCATCTGTGGAGAACAGCAAATATTATACATAATTGCCGCGGGTAATATATATAAAAAAAAAATAGCTTATCAGCCTCTTACGTCTGTCGTCCAAATTGTTAAACTTGGAATAATATATCGTGATACATGACCGCCTAACTTATTTTTAAGCTCGACCCGTTTTTTTTTTTACCGATTTCAAAATTAGTACTAGCAGCACCGGCATTTTGATAACTGACCGATAAATCAGCCTCGAAAGGTAATTTTTCGATTATATCACCTTTTTTTTTACCGGTAGCATTTGTACGATTTTTTTTCTCGTCTTTTTCATTTGTAATCCATCCTCTTCTTTAAATTCTTGTAAAATATTTTAATAGAAGAATACGTCGTAATAAAGCGACGGAAAAAGGAATATATATACCTAATCCTAAAGACGGTAAAGGAATATACATATATATGTATAACAAAAAACCTAAACAAGATAACGGGCCTTTCCTCAAAAATACGAATTCTTAACGTCATTCGAACACATAGAACTTATAAACATCTCACTAGAGGTGTGTGTGTGTTTGTTGCACAATATATGTTTTGTTAAAATTTCTTCCTAAATACACCGTTTACGAGAAATTGTTTCGTAATTTAACACACACTCGTCTCATTTACTTCGAAATGCAAAATATCTTATTCTATACTGTTTACATAACGTCTCGATTTTTTATGGCAAGTCCTAAATAAAATTCGTCATAATTTTTAAAGTGTATAATGCCTAAACTCTAATTTAGAATCCCAATTTGCATAGTAAGTAGTATCGTCTAAAACTGTTACCGTTTGAGGAATCTTCAGAGATAAAATCGAATTCGACTATTAGTACTCGACAACGATATTAAATCCCATTCAAATAGTCTTCCATTTCGAGTATGGTAACCATCTAAAAAAAAATTTAAATCGCCATTTCCAACATTTTCTTCGTCCTGTTTTATCGCCATGAGTACCTTTTCTATTATATTTTATTACCGATATTAGGATTTATATTTAACTCTTCACATCGTACGGAAATATATTCCACAATTCCATTTTTTCTTTTCCTTATTAATATTTAAATTACAACTTAATAATATTCATATATATATATATATATATATATATATATATATATATATATATATGGAATTCTACGATAGTACAATAAATATTTATAGTGTACTCTACCGCGATCGTATAATGACGTATGAGTTGTCGATCGAATTGCGCCAATTAGAAAATCGTTGTTCGAAGAAAGTAACGGTTGCTTTAGCATAATCTCTGTATTAACAATATTCTCCAGCCAATTTTTGAAACTTTTTTTCATCAATCAGTAACTATTTTTTTGTCCTACCATAGTAATATGGTTACAAACTATCGCCAACATTTTTGCCAGTATTTCATTTTGCATGGCCGTAGTAATAACGTATTTTTTTTTTTTTTTTTTAACATGGCAATTTTCTTTACGCGTACGTGTTTTATTCGAGTTATACAAAATTCATCTTAGGAATTACCGACCGAACATAAATCATTAATGAAACGAACGATTAATCGTAAAACGACACATATTACAGAAATGCTAAACACGCTCCTCGCACATCTACGTATTATGTAACCTGGTGTTTAGTTACAACGGGATTTCCTATAAATATTATTAGCTCCGGCTATTGGCAGTTATTCTGAGAAATACATTTCGCATTATACACGTTCTAGCGACGATTTTTGGGAAAACTACAAAGAACTGCATTTTCGCAGACAATGTCGGTCTTAAAACAACACACAAACTCTCGATAAAAGAATTAAGATTCTTCATAAATGTTACGTTTCAAATCATGTAAAATCGAATTTAACGAAAACATGAGACACGTATGTAATCGTGAGGCTAAACGTCAACACTAAAAATCACGTGAAACGATACGGAGCTCAGCCACGCCGACAAATCTAACTATTTAGAAGTTTTAACAATTAGAAGACATTGCGAAGCGACAAAAATGAAAATAACGATGAGAATATCATTCGAAAATTAAGAAACACTAAATGCGGAGCGAAACAATACGTATTGCAAAACATGAGCACTAGAGCACTTTGTTACTAATAAGACGAATATGCGTTTCCAGTTTAGAGACGTTCGGCATATGCGAAGGAAGGAAACGTGTAGAATAATTACGGGCCACTTAATACAATCGCACCGCATGCGATGTTAGATAACGGCGAAACGATGGAAAAGAACAAACGACGAACGCCAGCAATGAAGCTTGAAATCGAGACGTAACCTTCTGGGAACGGTCGAACAGCTGGAAAATTCGGGAAAGTGTCTGAAACGCTAAAACATCTGGGAGAACTCGAAGCGCTACTAATGTAAATCTAACAGGAAACGATGTAAATTTTACTTTATGGCGCGACACCTCGAACAGAATAATAAGTCGAACCGAGTACAACTGAATGAAAGGAAATCCATGTAAACTTGGTGCAGAATAACGAACATTTATTCAAGCGCAGATATTTTATCGAACTTCCATTTTATCCATATATATATATATATATATATATATATATATATATATATATATATATATATATATATATATATATATATATATCCGTCAATGACGAATATTATAAATAATTAATTAAAAAATTAAAACAATAAAAAAAAAGTATAAATGTTTTAAGCGTGTATATTAGAATTTATTAAGCAAGAATATAAGGTTATCTATATATCGGAATTACAAGGAACAATGATGAATTTAATGTTTACACAATGACGGAACGTTAAGAGAAAAAAGAGGTTGGTAAATATCATCGTAGAAATTGCTCTGATAGGAACGTTCGAGGATAATACACGATCAAAATGCCGGCCATTAAAATAGGTATATCCCCGTAGAAGGAGAATATAGTATGAACGACTAGTATGACCTATATTTAATGTAAAGAAACAAGGTGTCAGGTATGATATGGCAGTAATAATAATTGCAGCGTAGCAGTTAGCATTTTGATATTACAGAATAGACTATTACCGAAATACAGATTTTCCCGATATTGCGCGTAAATTTAATTATCTCGCCAAAAGATCAAGACGACGAATGTATTATACACAATATAGCCGTTTAACCGGTGAAATGGTCAGCTAGTTCATGACTCTATCGAATTTAGCGAGCGATCAATAATTGGAATATATAACTGGACATCATGTTATAAATAATAGACAGCGAGCAACTGAATTAGGAGTGTTCTAACGCTAAAAGACCAAACTTCGAAAGGATTAGAATATTCATGTAGGTATGACACACGATTAAAGCTATGAAATTTTTTTTTTTTTTTTTTTTTTTTTTAATATACTGCCTTTTAGGAAGGCAGTTACACAACTACAATTTTAACCTATAGGTTAAATAATTAGTGACTTTGATCGTTTAACATGTTGTGTATGCTGATCCAGTGATCAGTTACCACTAATACTAACTAAATATTAATTATGAAAATCGTGTTCAATAAAACTATAATAATTATTTATCTATGAACTAGGTCTACTGGATGTGTTCGCTTAAGGCGTCTCACATCATTTGAAGTATCCAGTAATCGAATAGCTTCTTTATTTGTGTGACCATGCAGTCTCTGTTCATGTTTGACTGCAAAGTTGTGAACGACGTCATCAACCTGTTGAATCTTCAGATTACAATGAATATTAGCGTTCCGCTGGAACCATCGTGCGTTAACCAGCGTCCGAAGAATTTTATTCTGTTGACGCTGAATGATGGCTCTGTTGGAAGCAGAAGCACAGCCCCACACTTGAACTCCATATGTCCAGATGGGTCGTAGAATAGTTTGATAAAGTAACCTCTTGCTGTACAAATTTAGAGGTGACTTTCTACCAATTAACCAGTGCATCTGATTCATTTTGAGCTGTAACTGGTGTTTCTTTTGCTTAACATATGTTTTCCATGTTAATCGTGAATCAAGATGAATGCCCAAATACCTTGCTGAACTAGCAAGAGGTACTTGAACATTATTTATGTATATATTATGATTCACGTCGATAGGTCGAAGCGTGAATACAATATGGATGGATTTTTGTTCGCTTAACTTGATTTTCCAATCTTGCATCCACCTAACTATCTTGTCAAGGTGTCTTTGAAGTACATCTATTGCCTCTATTTGGGTGTCTCCTCTGGTTACCATGATGACAGTATCATCTGCATAAGTAGCAGTAAAAATACCATGTGCGGTCGGAATGTCCGCTGTATATAGTGTGTACAACATAGGACCAACGACACTTCCTTGTGGTACACCAGCACGTATCAATTGAAAATTTGAATTCGCTTCTTCATATTTTACTCTGAAGCGCCTATTTTCTATGTACGACTTCAGCAGTTGACAGAAGTTTTCTGGCAACATTGTGCTTAATTTGTGCAACAAACCTTTATGCCATACTCGGTCGAATGCTTGTGCCACATCTAGGAATATAGCGGCACAGTACTTTTTTTCTTCGAGTGCTTTTAAGATGTACTTAACAACTCGATGCACTTGCTGGATTGTCGAATGATAACTACGAAAACCAAACTGATGATCCGGTATCTTGGCTTCCACCAGTGGTTTAAGTCTTTTCAAAATAAGTTTTTCAAGTAGTTTTGATAGAACTGGCAACAGTGATATTGGCCGATACGACTTTACATTTTCTGCTGATTTCTCAGGTTTTTTCAGCATAATGATTTGAGCCGTTTTAAAAAGAGTTGGTATATACTGAAGTCGAAGACAGGCATTGAAAAGATATGTAGTTAATACAACCGTTTTTTTTTTACATTTCCTGCATTATGGATGGTGAGATTTCATCAATCCCTGGTGCTTTTTTTGGATTGATATGATCAATCTCTATAGCTACTTCCATTGGTGTAATATATCGAATTGGCTGGCCAGATTGGCTTTCCATTGTTGTGTCAATATTTGATGAAATTTCATGCGGCTGAAACACGCTGGCTAAGTACTGTGCAAAAAGCTCAGACTTTTCTTTATCCCTACGGACCCATTTTCCGCAATCATCTTTTAGAGGCGGAATTTAGATCAGAGGTCGCTTAAATTTGCGAGTTGCGCGCCAGAGGGAGTAATCTTTATCCTCATTCGGGCTCAAATTTTCCAAAAAGTTATCAAATGTTTTTTTTTTGATTTCTTTTATTAAATGATTTAGCCGAGATGAAATGACGGTAAAAAAAAAGCAATAGCCTTCGCAATAAAAAAATACGAGGACAAAATTTTCAAACGACGAGATGATGAATTGAGCTCCGATTGAAAAAACATCTTATCGTCTGTAAAAAGTAAATTAAGAAAATTCCGAGAATACGTGATGGTTTTTTTGTAATGAGGAAATTAAACGTATATCGATATCGAACTTTAGCTCTAGTAATATAACCGAGTCCTTTTTTCTCTACCACTTTTAAGTTTTAATCATAATACCGTTTTCTTCGAATTATCTAAATCGGCTATTACTCTATTACGTCGTCTGAAAATGCTAATTGAAACACATATCGAAATTATACGAATAATAACGTAACATTAACGACTTGGTCGTAAAAACGGCCGGCTGAATAAATCTGTGTCGGCAATTTTCAATCGAATATTCGTGACGCTGATTCAAAAATTATATTAGAGTATCAAAAACGTTTAAAATACTTCTACAACGGCATTATTAAAAACCATTCAGCGTGCTCGATAAGAGTAAAGATAAATTAAGATAAACTTCGTCAATAAGTTTACGGAAGGAAATGAACACTACTTACAAATATGCACACACGTTTACCGCCAATCAGCTATAATTCGGTAGGCACAGCCTATTCACAGGTAAGGATAAAAGTAATTTTGTTAGAAAAGATGTATTTACACAAAATTCGCATTTATAAAAATAAATTCCGATAATAAAACTCAATATCAATTCTATTAACGAAAAGAAGACCGAATTCCTTAACAGCCGTGATAGTGAACAACACACGTTTAATTGTTGGACAACCGATATTAAATATTTAGGTGCGATACTGGATCGAGGTCTGTAGCATTTACTAAACATGTTGAACATGCCTACAATAAAACTCTCTAAGCTATATCCGATATTTAATAAACGACATAGGGGATGTCCGAGACGAATAAATTAAATACCAAACTATAATCGGAACAATTATGGTTTTATGCTTGTACCATATGGTCATATACTGGCCGTTCTAATACTTCGCGAAGTTACAACGGCTTCAAAAAATACGTGCTGCAGAATAATTCTGAATCGTTCAGTCTATGTAAAGATCGAACACATTCACGAGGCATTGAAGTTACACCATATATATATATATATATATATATATATATATATATATATATATATATATATATATATATACGATATTGTCGAACAAAAAATATATATATTTTTTTTAATAGTTGTGCCTACAGTCAGTATTAATTTATAAACGACATAGGGGATAATTATACACGCACAAGTTTGTAACTAAAACATAAACGCTGTAAACGCAAAAGATTTAAACACACGCTAATGTACAGCTGGCATTTTGTTAAAAATCTATTTTTATCTAGCTACAACGTTATAACCAAAAAGGAAAAAAAAATAGAAAAAAGAATGTAGAATGGAATTAGAATATTGTCATACTAGAGTTATATAATTATTTAAAAAACAAAAAACGAATTTTTGTATATCGTTTAATTTTACATTTAATAAAATTTTAAAATAAATACGTAACCTTAAATTAAATTTAAAAAACAAAGTTTCATAAATAATAATCGATTTTATAAGTATTAATTTTACGATAAATATTGAAACAATCGCCCTATATTGGGATTATTAACTGGATCTTATAACATGACTAGAATGTATACAGATAATACTTTCGATAATTTCCATAATAATTAGTGAAATTTATTTTAAGAAATGTTTATAAATTTTAATAAAAATTATACGAGGTTTTTTTTATATAAACACAGCTTCCAGAACATAGCTGCGTATCGACGAGACGAAATTTTTATAAAGATCTCAATTGAATTCATCTCGACGCGCATAAAATTAGAATTAATCTTCTTTTGATTTTTATCGTATATATATATATATATATTTTAATTTACTCATTTTCCGAAAATATTTCTTATTTCGGTTAATCAGTCGAAATATTTAAACTAATCCTAGAAATATTTTAAAAAACAATATTTGACTCATTACAAATATATATAATAAAAATAGAAAAAAAAAACTGTAAAGTAAAAAATAATAATAATAAAGGTGGGGTGCTCTTCTTTACGAAATAAAATTAAATAGCTTAACGAGTTCGTAGAAAAATAATTATACTTAATTTATATTATATATATATATATATATATATATATATATATATATATATATATATATATATATATATATATATGGAACTAATTTATAATGACTCGAAAAACAGACGTAATACAGATCTAAATTATTTTAAAATAAAAACGTAATTAATATAATTAGTAAAAATATTTAATAAATAAAAATCTGTAGAAACTTAGCATTAAACGAACAGTCAACTTAATTCGATAAAAATATTAATAACAATAATGAATTGACTGATATTTTTGAAGGATTTCAAGATAAGGAGACTGCAGTAAGAAAACTAACCGTTAAAAAATGGACGGAAGGATCAAAGAATACCGAGCAAGCAGAGAAAGGAATGATCTGATGGCTTTACGCGAATAATATTTCGATGCAATAATAATAATAATAGTAATCATAATACATTAACCATCGCGATTAATACTTTCAATGAATCTTATTTTATATATCAATTGGTAAAAACGTACACAAAGTAAATAAATTACTAAAACATAAGCTGTACCTGTTTCAACCATAATTAATTTGTAACTGTTTAAAATTACACGTACACACATGCACTCTCATACATATCATATCGCGCGCGCACCCTATCAAAATAAACAACAAAAAACAAGTTAAAATTACTCAAAAAAAAAATATTTTTTTTTTCTTTATGAAAAATCACGAAGCTTATTAATACTGTTTATTCATTTTTTTTTTTGTGAATTGTAATTTTAAATTATTATTTTTTTTTAAAATATTCACTCGATAATTGGCCCAACAGCCGAAAAGCTTTGTGATTTTTCATAAAGAAAAAAAAGTTGATACTTTTTACTTGTATTTTGTTGTTTATTTTAATAAAAATCACTACATTCCACATTTTTAAAACTAAGTACATATATCGTATAAAACACACGTACATATATACACATGCTGCATACATATATATATATATAATATATAATCGTGCTTAGCAATTAAAATTTAGTCGAATAACTAGAAAATAAATTTAGCGCACTTAGACGAAACATTTTAGCTTTATATTAATAATAATTCTTCCATGTTCTCAAAACGGATTAGATTATCTATCATAGTTATCAGAAAACCCTGCGACGGGAGCTACAAAGTAATCAGTCTCGTTAATTAAAAAACTGTACAAGAATAACAGAGGCACAGTTAAAAATCTCATATTCAAATCACTTCGAAAAGGAGAAATAGTCTAAAAAAGGATTACCGTTATCACTTTATATATACATATATATAATATTATATATATATATATATATATATATATATATATATATATATATATATATATATATATATATATATGACGAAGAAAACATTATATAGAAATGGTTGAAAAAATAACGATAGAATGGAATGACCGTTTGTTTTTTAGTGGACGCAAAATATATTTATTAAGCCGATAAGAACATATACTAAACGGAGAATCGTAGTTAATGAATAAAAGTCCAAACCGGTATCGTTTACATTGGAAAAAAGGGCGAACTTCGCCGATCCAATTGGACGGCCGGATAATTTAAAAGTTGGACAAAGACCTTACCTTTAAGCATCACATTATTGCAAAATGGAAGCGATTAAACATTACACTGCGCAACGTCTATTGACTAATTAAAAAAAAAGAAAAAAACGCATGTTTATCAATCGAAAATAAAGTATTACTCTATGAAACAATCTTAGAACCTGTGTGGGCGTACGGGATTCAAATCTGTGGGAACAGCGAGCAATTCAAACTTAACTAGTCGAAAATTCTGCGAGATATTTTAGCGGCACCCCGTGGTTTATTCGCAACGATGACATACACAAGGACCTCGGCATTTCAACGGTCAAATAAGTAATTGCAACCTTTGCAAGAAGACATTATTTTCATCGACTGGAAAACCGCGTTAATCCGTTAGCGATTGATCTGTCGCAGAATAGCGTGCGATTCGGACTACTTAGCCAGATTGAACTAGAATTCGGTCCGTAGACAGGCATTTAGAAAATTCTAATATACGACAATAAATAACGATATATAAACGAAGAATGACCGTCACTGGGAAGCGTTCCATCATAATCTACTTTATGGTGTCGAAACATGTATATTGAACTGAAGATGTCGCGTGTTACATGTACAGCTAAGAAGACCAATATAAAAAAAAAAATAAAAATCTATACTAAATTAGACTGACGAATCAAAATAACTATTAACAGAAGTATATAGCGAATTGGATGGTACTTTTGATTATGTAATCCGAACGAAACCAGATAGAAAACGATATTGTGTATAATCCGTTGAATTAATAGAGTTCAAGAGGAAAAGTTTCAGTGAACGCGTTCGTGAAACGTATAATAATGACGTAAACTACTTTACGGCACCATTTCGATGTCACGATGTCCCTGCTAGGAACGGTACAATTCAAAGAAACATATATATATATATATATATATATATATATATATATATATATATATATATATATATATATATATATAAACGTATCTGTAATAGCCCATTTATCTGAAGCATATTAACACACTCATTATATTAACTTATTTATCGAATAATTTATTATTCGCGTTTAGGTTTTTAAAATATCGAAACGTCAACAAGATATCGCTGAATTTTAAATCCGGCTGTGAGAACAATGGACACTTCTTTTAATTTTAAAATTATATCGTATTTTGACTAGTCGTAAATCATAAATACAGGCATCGCAGACGTTTATTTCTACACATCGAGCATGCGTGTGTATATATATATATATGTGTGTGTGTGTGTGTGCTTTGATGTATATACATTATATATATATATAATGACTATAAATACTCATTTTGTATAAAGACACGTGATAGCGAAAAAGTTTTGAAAAACATCAAAAATAATACTACATATTTAGCTGTTAATGCTGCTGCTGCTGAGGCATATACAGGCAAAGATAGGAATTAGGATGTCGGCAACAAGTGTTATTAGAAGTATGAGGAATTACATGGTGACAAGGAATCGGTATAGAGCAAGGTCTTTTACCATTTTCACTATAACATCTACTAGCATCATGCTGATGATCGATAACGCCATTGCCACCGCCTAAACCGTAATGATGATGATGATAACGATGATGATTACTATTATTATTATTATTACTATTATAATTATTATTATTATTATTATTATTATTATTAATACTGTTATTATTGTAATGATTGGCTATAGTGTAATAACCGGCACGATGTTTAATCGGACTAACGTTAGCGGTTAAACATTCACACAAATCGGTTTTTTTCTTGAACGTACCCATTAAACACGTACATTGTACTTCGTTCGAACTAGCTGGCGAAGAACATACCGTCGACGTAATAGTAGTAGTCGTAATCGTTGTAGTTGTAGTAGTAATAGTAGAATTAATACTAAATAATGGCTGTTGTTGATCCGTTCGAATCTGCGTTGACGCTATTCCGGTACCATTATCATTATTATTATTATTATTATTATTATTATTACTACTACTACCGATAGATGCAAACGTCGACACTTGAGGCTGCTGCGACTGTTGTAGATGCGTCATCAGACACGATTTCGTTGTAGACGTCAGAAAATTATCCTTAATAAACGGCATCACTAACGTCGAACCGTTATCAACGCCGATCGGATGGAATGTCGTTAACAAAGGTAACGTAACTTCCGGCATCGATATAGGAGAATCTGATCGTTCTTCGTGGATCACTTCGGTAGAATTATTCGTACCGACTGACATATTTTAAAGAAAGAAAGAAAACACAATTATATCAAAATTTATCGAAAATTTTACTTCGAATAATTTAAAAAAAAAAAAAACACGCACAATACAATATCGCGAATAATAAATTATAAAGAGAGAAAAAAAAGCGCTCAACTTTTGCGCATTGTTCTATCACGAATAAATTTTCGACGAGGAATTACCTAACCTAACCTAACCACACCCGGAAAGTGAACTAGAACGTATTTAATTATTATACACGTAAAAAGACGATTAAAATATCGTCGACGAAAGAACCGTTCTATATAAGAATAACTGAATAAAAAATTTCTCCTTAGTAAAATATATTTAAAGTTCTATTATGTAAGATCGGCCGTTATAAAATAAATAAACTATGTAACTACCATAATCCAAGATATTGCGAATAAAACATTTATGAAATTCGATTCACTTTTTATTTAATACGATACACACACACATATATATATCATAATCATTAAGCTCGTTTCGATCGTCGTGACACTATGGACTACGGTAAACGAATTCGTTCGCCGTGTAAAGATCTACCAGCTCACGTAGTGACAAGGTACCAATGATTGTTTTTTTTTTTACTACCTCCAAATATCTTGTTGTTGGAGGTCTTCCTCTTTTTCAGAGACCTTCTGCCATTCCCGTCAGAATCTTCTAATCCATTCTGTCGTATGATGTGCGATGTTTTGAAACTTGTGATCCACCTTGAGCTTTTGCAGTATCGACAGGTTGGTTCTTTTCGCCGTCCACGCCACTCCAAGCATTCGTTTCAACCGAAACATTTCAAATGGTTATATATATTAAAGTAATTTCCAGCTTCTGTTAAAACTATCATATATAACGACGAAGACACTTTTTCGTGATTATTTTTATTATTATTTCTTATATTTCGTATGCCCTTCTGTGCCTACAACAGATCGGAAATTGTTGAAATTTCTTCGTTCCTATCTCTATAAGTGTAGACACAATTTGCGTTAGAAAGTACAAATGACGTTTAAAAAAACGTTATATTTTACATATACATTTGTACTCGGAACTATTTTTTTTTATTATCGGAAGTTTTTCTTTTAATTACCTGTTAATAATAAATCCTGATAACTGCGTTTAGTAGAGTCGCCCGTTCCGCTGTCTTTACTGCTGTGCGAAGAATTTTCAAATTTAACATCGGTCGCTGATAACGGTGTCGTCATATTATTATTATTACGTCGATGACCGCGCCAAAAAATAACCATCCATACGAACGATGTAACTAATGCGCAAACTACTACGATTAACGCTATCACTACCTCTTTATATTGAAAGTCGCTTTTAGATACTGTAATTATACACGATTTTTTCATTTGAATATAATAATTATTTTACAATATATCGTAATAATGCCAATAATTTCATAATTTGTATACATATATATATATATATTTTACATATAGGGTGGCCTAGAGAAGACGGATGTTTTGTTTTTTTCAATAGCGCAGTTGGTAGTAACACTGCTACAACGCAAATCGCGTGCTCCACGTTTAGTGTATATACGAGAGATTCGTTTTTGTCCAGTTTCAATTATCATAGCATCCTATAACGAGAAGAAGCGCGCATTTTATATGGAACGTTATTTTCGGCGTGTGAATCAATCACGACACTGATGTACACGAACTAAGCACAAATTAGTTTTAAATCAATGGAGTAAAGAAATTAAACCAAACCTACCGCCAGAGAGGAAACGCTGGCACCAGGACATAAAGAGAGATGGCCAATATGGCGCACAATAAACCGAATACGGACAGACTGCGCTCTCGTACAGCATCAGAAATGAGTTAATGATGAAACGGGGCCTGGTGGAAGAAGACGCAAAATGTCAATGCGGAGAACGCCGGACAATACAACACATATTGGAGTGTAAAAAAAGAACCCGACCATGTGTACAATGCATGATGTTACCCTAGCAAATGAAAAAGCCAATGGCCGAATATTGGTGCGACAAAATACGAAAGCGAACCGGATACGAAAAGATGAAGAAATTTATCATATTTTACGATTTCGATACGCCCATGTCGGTCCATTGCTGATTCCCTCCATCAGTTCCTGTCCTGCACCTCTCTCATGCCTTAATCCTCGCTATTTTCACGGTTCTTCCATCACATTGGCGACCTGCTTTTCTTCCTTTTACGATCCATTGGCCACCACTGTAAAATTTTCTTAGACCACCTGTTATCATCCCTCCGGGCAACGTGTCCAGCCAAATTCTATTTCCGCGCGGCAATATCCTCTATAATGTGCATCAGTAGTTGTGTTTATTGATCCAGGCAAGGTTCCATCTTTCTCCGAGTCTAATGTTCATCATTAACCTTTCTTGCGACGTTTGTACGTTCCTAATTTTCTTTATGATTCCTCTTGTAAATACCCACGTCTCCGTTTCGTACGACGATACCGGTAGAATACAGTGGTCATATACTTTCTTTTTCAAAATTAATTGACATATCGTTATTACGGAATTCAGTTTTCCAATATCCATGCCAGATTTATTCTTGATATTTCTGCATACAGTATTCTTTCTTTCTTTTTTTTTTCATGATAATTGTTTGTCCCATATATATATATATATATATATATATATATATATATATATATATATATATATATAATCTTCTACTTCTTCTATTACGTTCCCATTTATTTATCATTATTGGCATCATGGTACATTAGATATTGTCGTGTTTTTTTTGGTAGATTTATTTTCCATCCTATTTTCTTGAATGTTTCATTCAGTTCCAGTAACATTGTGTGTATGTCAACCTAGTTATTAACTGAACAATACATCGTCTGCGAAACTTAAGTGGGTTAGATATTCTCCATCTATTTTTACTCCCTTCGTCCCCCATTTCAAGTCCCTAAATATTTCCTCTACAGTTAATCATATTAACTTATATATTTAATTATTTATATTATGTATTGCCTTAGAATGTTGTTTTCGATCGTAAATTTTCATTTAGTTAAGGTTAAGATTTATTTTGACAAAGTGGTTATAAATTTTTTGTTCGTTACTTCGTTTATTACATCGACGCTCGTGCAGGTATTAGTCGGATATTACACTAACAGTTCTGTTAATTACGTATATTTTCAATACAGAAATGTATCAAAATATCGAAATAAATTCAAATTGAAATTGTTGTCGTTTATAATTTAATCTTACTTAAAATGACGTAACTGTTGCAAAATTTTGTTACGAATATAATCACAGTGATTTATAGTAAGTCGAACGTATTAACATCGAATAGAGTAAAAAAATGTGACAACAAATCGCGTCTAAAAATAAATAATAAAATTATTTATAGGGGTTTTTTTTTTTTTTACAAATATATTTATATCCGGTCCCTTTTTACCATTCGCTGATGGAATTGTCGCTTAAAGTGAAATGGTTAAATACTTGGATGTTGTATATAAATAATTCTAATATTATCGCGTGGAAGATAATAGCAAACCACCACATGCGCGCTAGTAATAATTGTCCTGAAAACAAAGCGATTACAATCAGTTCTCCCGAGTGTGTGTGTGTGTATGTGTATGTGCACAGTGTCTATCTGCGCTAACGCGTCATATTATCGTTTGTCTTGTTTACAGTGTACAACAAAATAATGTATAGGTAAGTAGTCGCCTACCTCCGATACGGAGACAGCACTTAATGACGAACGACCAACATGGAAGAAACGTGTCGTAACCGAAAGAAACGAACATCATTTAAAATTGACAAAAGCTTTATCGGATAATTAGCAGGAAATTTACACGTAATTTTGTAGAATGTGGAATGTGATTCTTATTCAAATAACAACAACAACCAAAAAAAAGTTAAAATCACTAAAAATAACGGCCTAAGAGTCGAAAAGCTTCTTATGTGATTTTTCATAGAGAAAAAACTTTCAGTGATTTTAAATAAATTTTTTTTCGTTTAATTTAAATAATTTGTTAATATATGCTACAGTGCTAAAACCGATGTGATAAATACAGTATCAAACTTTGGGAATATGCAAAAAATTCGGTAACATATTGAAATTACAGAGATTTCAGAATCGAGTTTTAGGACAAATAACACGAGCAGCATTCTGGTATGTACCAAACGCACCGACTTACACATATGCGCATTATTCTCGTGAAAGTGGTGAAAAGTTTTAGCGCATGTAGTAGTTGTACAAGCAACAAGAATAGTCAGTAGGCACGCCTCTCCATCCTTATCTACTTTACGCGCAATTTCAACTATATTATCACACTAATATAAAATGTAGCTATCTATACTTGGTTTCATGTGTACGTGTGTGCACTTTGTGCTGTATAGATGTTCGAATGTGGTTAAATGAAATTATATACTGTATAAGAATCAAAAATATCGCGAAACAGCTTGATCAATACGACTATGTAATATTGGTCGTTTAAATACATACATATGTATATATATATATATATATATATATATATATATATATAAAAAATACGTATATATCGAACTTACGTGGTAGTACCGTCAGATGAGATAAGCCGCGTTCTATGCCCAATGAATTAGTTAATACGCATTCGTACGCACCAGCATCATCGATCGTTGTATCTCTGATGATCAATAATTGATCGTCGCCAGTTAAGTAATGCCGTTTACTGATCGTAAGCGGTTTGCCTTCTTTCAGCCAGTTAATCTTTGGTTTAGGAGAACCGTTAGCCATACACTCTATAACGGTAGCTTCTCCGATGATTACTTCTTTATCTTCAGTTTTCTTACTAAATGAAGGCGATTCTAATAACGGCATATAGAAAATAAAATCAAAGATAATATAAATTCGTATTAAAAAGAAAAAGTATTTAATTAGTTTAGTTTATTTTTTTCTCCGAAATTAAATCGAAAAATATCGTAAGAATTTACCTAAAGCTGTAAGAGTGGCATTGGCAGTAATGACGCCGGCCGTATTACGAGCGCTGCACGTATATACGCCTACATCGATCAATTTTAAATTGACGATGAAAAATGCGTCTTCGATTTTCATACGTCTTTCGCGAGCAGCCGGAAATTCAGATCCGCCGTCCTTTTGCCAAGATATTCGCGGCGTCGGATATCCGCTAGCAGTACATTCCAATTTTGCCGTATTACCGACCTTCTCTTCCACATTGGACGGCATTTTTATGAAACTCGGAAATACTGTAACATACACACACACACATATATATATTATATATATATATATATATATATATAAATAATACATTAATGTTATCTGTTAATACTAGACTCCAACAAATATTCGGGACATTAAAAAACGCGGACATAATCTAACAAGTACCACGCTTACATCATAAAATAAGATTGAATCTCTCGCCGAAAATGGTAAAAATATAATTAATAATTACGATTAAACACAATCGAAAGTAGCGAGTATGGTTTTAGCGTATCAACGTGCAAAAATACTACGCATTTCAACTTCGTACAGCCATAAAACATAAAATAGAAAAAAATAAACTAAATCTGTTGGCCCGGATTTTTTTCCTATTACTCTTTTAAAACACCAGCCAGAAAATGTTTTAAATACATTGCTTATAATACAACAAATTATCGTTCACAGGTATGGAAAACAGTATTTATTAATATAACGTTTTAGATGTGGAATGTAGTGATTTTTATTACTTAATTACAAAAATCACGTTAAAATCACTAAAAACCTTTATTTAGATTTCGTTTCGACAACCAAGCGTTATATAAATAAAAATAATAATAAAGATATAAAACACACAAAATATTAATTTAAATATAAGTTCACAAAATTTATACATATAAAATGAAATATAAATACTTAAAACAATCTGACAGCGACTGTGGTAAACAACACAATCAAATATCGGCGATATAAAATTTACAGAACAGTAACCGGGAAATAATTATTTTATAAAAATATGTAAACAATGAAAAATATATATTTTATAATAATCTAAAATCAATAGCTAGAAATAATATTAGAAAAAGATAAAAAGAATTATTTAGGTTCGATAAATTATGTAGCAAGTCGTACGTATAAAATAATTAAAATATTTAATATAACATCGATTTAGCAATAAGAAATAATAATACATTATTAAAATCAATCGGTAATAACGAAATAGAAGATAGAAATATATTAAAAAATTCAGGAGTCTATAAATTGTAATCAATGTGAAAAAGAATACATAGGAGAATTCGTAACAAGATTTAAAGAACATTTAAACGCAAATGACGATGAAAAATCATTATTTGGAAAACATCGTATTGAATTAGAACGCAAAATAAATAATATTAATCTATAAAATTTTACATACAGAAAAACATTTTAGAAAAAGAAAACTACTCGAAAAAATGGAAATAATAAAAGAAAGGGATAAAAATTATTAAATTCAACGGTAAATTTTGAGGAAGAATTAATTTTAAAAAGTATATTGTAAAAAATTATATTATTTCTAGCTATTGATTTTTTTATTATTATAAAATATATATTTTTTTCATTGTTCAAATACGTATTTTTATAAAATAATTATTTTCTAGCTACTGTTCCGTAAATTTTATATCGCCGATATTTGATTGTGTTGTTTACTACAGTCGCTGTCAGATTGTTTTAAGTATTTACATTTCATTTTATACGTATAAATTTGTGAACTTATATTTAAATTAATATTTTGTTTTTTACATCTTTATTTTTTATTTATATATCGCTCGATAATGGCGTAAATCTAAATAAAGGTTTAGTGATTTTAACTGATTTTTGTAATTAAGTATTAATATACACTAAAACCTAATAAAAATCCCACACTATTTCACAGCTATCGACCCCAGTAATCGATTTTATGTGAAATACTCGAAAAGATTATAACCCGACGACTATTATGGGAGAAATTGAAAAACGAAAATTAATTACTAAGTCACAAACATGGATTTCGATCAGGACGAAGTACCCCGTTGATCCGATCTTATGTATAAAATAATGCGCCATAAAAGCTTTCTCAAATAAACATCATCTACTTAGTGGTCTTTTTCGATTTTTAAACATATTTCGATATACACATTCATCGAGAACTTTTTGTCGGATCGAAGTTTTCGAGTTTGATTACCTAAACCTCGAAAAGTTGGAAAATGCAGTACCTCAAGGATCAATACCCTAATAAATGATATTATACATTCGGTTCAGAAACAAATACGAGATCATTTCTATACGCGGATGACTTCTGTATTTTGCTAGCACGCACAGACGTTGAATTAAGCGAGGTCAATTTTGCAAGACACAATTACCAAATTACAGTGCTAATCTCAAAATAACGGTCTATACTTTTCAACATCAAAAACAACAGCGATTCAAACATACAGCTCCTAGATCGGCAACTGGACACTTCCGATAATAAGTATTTTATGCAAATCGTTCGAATTGCCCTCGCAATTAAGAAGACAATATTTAACGATACTGGCGCCTGCTACTCGGGAAAATACCGATGTTCCCAGTCTGCATAAACTCATTCAAACATCTATCGTCGTACTACCAACGTTATCTCATACTTCGATGCCTTTCCGCCTTATAGTTGCACACACAAGTTAATCTAACATTCTGTAACATAGAGAACATATTAACGAAATCATATATTTATGTACACAGATGGATCGACATCTTCAACAGGAGTATGTAGTTACCGAACGGAATACCGATGATAGGACACACAAAATTAGACATTCAATCATTTATTAGTAAAAAAAAAAAAAATACCACTAACGGGCCCCCACAGTGTCGCTATCAGTTGACCATCAAGCATCCCTATTGGTAGAATTTATGACCAATACCGAAAACAAAACTAGATCGGCGAAGAAATTGGAGCTATTTCTAATATTAAACATCGATATGTGTGTATTGTTATATTCACGCATGTTCATGCTGTAATAATGGAATTGCTCGTGAAGACGTCATTTTTTTTAACATAAAAAGCGTCTATATGTGCAAAAAAATTTTCCATTTCGTTTTAAATATTTGTATATATATATATATATATATATATATATATATATATATATATATATATATTTATATATAAACTCGCAAACTACGTTACTAATTGCAATAATTTAAAATATTTTCTCTTTACAATACATACATATATAGATAGACACAACAGTATAACAGGTAACAAAAATTATAAAATACGTAGATATTTTACCATTACATTATTATTAGCAACCTTCGATTAGAGAATGTAATAATCTTTTTTACGTTTTAAGTCAGACTTATTTCTTTTTTTAATAAAAATTATATATATATATATATGTGTTATGTGTGTGTATACAAATAAGTTAATAATGTAATCATTGACGGCGTATAATTAGCTGCCTTCAAAAATATCCTCCGTGTACGTGTATTAAAAATTATATGCATCAATACTGAAGTATAAAAAAAAAAAAAAATTAAACAAAAATAAGGTAATTAAATTTAAATATATAGTTATAAAAACCAAAACAAACATATAAAATTATAACTTGCCACGTGTTTTGTCGTTGTAAATTATAATGCACTTATCACGTGCAAAGGTTAAATTACTTTCCATCTAAAAATATAAGCAAAATCGTTTCATTATTTTTTTTAGTACACTTTCAAATTTAACCTTTATATGTCCTACGTACATTATAATGTGCATTAACTTCGTAAATGTATCTGCATACATACTAATATATATAATATATATATGTATATATATATATATATGCATACGTATATTGCTTGCATACGGAACGGGTTTTAAAAGTGCATTTAATTTATTCCATACACTAAAATTAGCAACTTAAGTAGATAGACTGAGTAGTTATCTTTGTAAAATTAGCAATAGTAACTAAAAATTTAAAAAGAATTCATCAGTAAAACTAACAAAAAATAAATAAAATAAAAAAAAAAAAAAAGACAAAAAACCAGTACGAAAAATATTTACGTAATTATAATTCGCCGCCGCTATAAATACGATAAAAATATTTAAAACCAGTTTAAATAACTAAGCATTCGATTAAATAAGTATGATAAATATTCCGCTATTTAAATGCATTATTTACATATACACATATCTCTGATGTAGTCATATCGTTGTTACGACAATTATACTTGTTTAATTAAAAGTTAATATTCAATGTCAAAAATTTCGCAAAGTTAAATGTATCATCATGCGGATACATCGATATGCGTAGATATCGCATGCGATAAATAGTGACGGGCGAAAAGTAATCAACAAATACCACGATTTCGTTACTATTAGCCGAACTAACGAGTACTCGATATCTAACCAATTCGTTACTTTTCACTATTTCGTTTCCGCTTTAACTTTCGAAGAGCACTCCCCGTAAATTCCGAGCACGTCGTTACTATCGGGGACGATAGAACATTGAGTAGGTAGACTTCCAAAAACTGTCGGTTAACACCTCCATATTGAATTGATAAGACATGCGAATATATTATAAAACTTCTGTTTTCGGCGATTTTGTTATTTGCTCCGATAGCCTTACTGCATTTACGGCTATTCGGGTCGGTAGTTTTAATTATAAGTCTGTTAATATTCGTTTTGAATATTAAGGCGAAATGCTTGATTATTACCGAACGTGGAGGTAACGCGAAGTTTTTATATATACCTCTAGTCGTTGTGGCATTTTCATGAACGACAAAGTTGATCTTTTTTTAGCGAAAAGTGCTATTAATATATATTCCCTCAGAGCGACCTATATCACACGATTATTTAAAACCGACTGGCTTGAAAGTATACATAATTCTCATTCAAGAATAAAACCTAACATATAGAACACGCCGTTAATAAAACTCACGCCTCTTTATTTAAATGATATCCTATCTTCAATGGGAAATTCGAATACCGCAAATAAGCTAATTATCTAAAAAAAAAAAAAGGTGTATCTTAAGACCGATAATGTTGTGTGCTAGTCCTGTATGGTCTTACGCAAGTCTAACTTGTCTAAATTGCAAACCGTACAAAATAAATGTTGTAGAATCATTCTTAAAGCTCCGTTTTATACTAGAATAGTTCGTACGCAAAAAATTTTCGAAATTACCATATAATAAATAAATCAGCAAACTAAAAAATTTTTTAATTATAACAATATAGGAGACTACACTCGCACTATTCTCCAATTGAAATATAAGAAATATAAACATAAATTATGATGCGTAGCTCCTGATGCCGTATAGTCATTATTTAAGTCTTATTTTATGTATATAGTTATTTTTCTCTTCATCGCTACTCTGATATTATCTCGTATTCTATTTTATTCGATACTTATTTCATGCAGATTTCGATGGTGATTTTTCCTGCAGTCTATTTTAAGCTTCGTTTCTTTTATTTATATTATTATTCATATATATATATATACACGGGGAGAATTTTGTTTTATTCCGTTATAGATGATAATTGTTGTTTCTTATTTTAAAATTCGCTTTTTATTTATTTATTTATTTTACAGTATTGTTCAAACTGAATTTCCTCATGTTCTCCGGTTCAATCATCTTCCCTCCCCGTTATTAGGACGTTCGTGTTTTAATAGTATAACTTTCCTCTTCCTCTTTTATACCTTTTGATTGTCCTCTCTTGTTATATTAATATTTTATACGGTTTTTTTTTCTTCTTCTTTTAGTTTAACTTAATTCATCCGTTTATATTTATGATTTATTTCTCGTTCTTTCTGTGTGACCGAAATTGTGTTATATACAGCCAGGCGAATAAAAAAATTGAACATTTTAAAATTGTGTTTAATAAATATTACTTTGTTTCACCGTTGTAATTTCTCATCTTTTATATTATATATATATATATAACAATACTCAGCTAAATTACACCAAACAAAGACACAAATTCGCTATGTCGTTAATTGTTCGTTACTAAATTAATGAAGATGTTTTTCTACTAAACTACAAAGCTAAAACGGACGCGCAATTTATAGGATACGTATTATTTTCATAGTGAAAACCCCGTTAACGGTGTATTGCAATTTAATTTACTTAATCCGTAACCTTGAGTTTAATTTTCGGCGAGCATAAGCTAACTAAAAATTCATATATAATGTATACGATGGTATTGAAGCATTAAGTCATGCGCTTTCTACGTCGAACATAATCATTAACCGAAAGTAATCAAAGTAACGATACTTGTACTCATTCAATAACCGATACTGAAAAGTAACGAAACCGTCCATATCACTAGTGATAAAACACAATACACCATCGAACACAGATTTCGGCAAAGGTAAATGATGTAATGACTGAAAATTAAATCGATGAGATATTTTTCGTGGCGGATTATTTTTTTTCATAATGATCCGCAGCCGGTTATCCGTGTAAAAAACGATAATAAGTCAATAACATAGTTGTTTAACGGAAATATTATTAACTAAACGCAGCAGCTATACACACATAGTTTGCGCTGTTATTATCCATATAGAAGAATACGGCTAGATGGTAAAAAAAAAAAAAAAAAAAAAAAAGGCATTAAGGCTACATCGATAGAAGAAAAAATGGAAAATGCCGTCAGAAAGTTGAGTGATAAGAAGAAATACTGGCAATCATATGTGGAAAAAAAAAGTTGAAACGGGTCCCTAAGTTAGCAGATATACAACATACTGATGAATCTGACGCAACATTGAAAACTTGAAATATAAATAAAGCTCATAGATAATATACCGGGGCAAAGCTACTATTAAAGAATAATGAGATGAAAATAAAAAACGAACTCTTTCAATCGGTTGCCTGCCAAACAATACTTAGTAGGTAAATGACCTGATAAAATAATAATACCAATCCCGAAAAAAAGCAGGCGCCGGGTCATGCGAGAATTTCAAAACAATAAGCTACACATCACAGGCATCTTAACGTTACAGTTAATAAAGCGAATACTACAGAGACACATAGAACAATATCTAAATAGTAATTAATTCGATTACAGGAAACACAAAGCGAAATGTTGGTGAAAGGATGACGTAAATCGTCTAGTTTACGTATGTTTTGTGTGGATTATCATAAAATGTTCGTCCGAGTAAAATGGGAACAAGTTATTCGCGCTATTAGAACAAATAGGAGCTCCCCCGGAACGGATAATACTTTCGATTTATAATCGATATTAAAATAAACGAGTTGGCAGAGCCAGCAGCTGCAACAAAGGCGTAAGACAACGTTGTTTAGTGTCTCCTTACTTATTTTATATAATATTATATATATATATATAGTTAGAACTAATAATAAATAAAGCATTAAGTAATACTAACGGCGGTATAAATATTAGAGGTTCAAGATTAAATTAAGTTAGCGGACGATTTGGCTGTGACGGCGTAATCTGCAAAGGCTTTAACCAAAATGATGCAACAATTAAACGGGACAAGTAAGTTCGGAATGGAAATAAATATAAGTAAAACAAAAATTATGCCGTTTGGTTGGAAATCTAGTTCTTTTTTTTTTTATATATAATATAATTCATGGGAAACGGATGTAGCGAAAGAAGCAATTCCGGATATTTAGGGCAAATAATAACAGAAGATTTGTATCGCGATCAGGAAATCAAAGCCGGCATTAGGTTTGCAAAAGCTTCAAAGTTTAAGGAAGCGATTAACGAAGGTTTGCATATGCATTATAGCGTTATATGGCGCAGCAGAAACGTGGACTATAAACGAACGAAATGCAGATAAAGTGTAATCGTTTGAAATATGGTGCCGGCGAAGGAGGGAAAAAATAAGCTGGATAGAAAAAAAAACGCAAATAGAATGCCTAAAAACAGGTCGTTACTAGACCGGATACGCAGTTAAATTAGATGGGGCATGTATTGCAACAAGACGGACGACTCTAAAGTATGCTGGAAGGCAAATTATATGGTAGTGTAATTCGTTTGTAGCGACTGCAGGATACAGGGTTTAGCAACTACGCATAATTAAAAAGGACCGCAAAAAGCTGAAACTACTACTGGAAAAGGATCATCACGGTTTGGAACCGGTCCTAGGACTGTACCCATTCTAATACTACTACTACTACTACTACTACTACTACTACTATCGATACGAACTATAGACTTACCTAAAACTGAAACTTGCGAATGTTTCGAATAAACGACGCCGAAATGATTGGAAACCGAACACTGATAAAAACCGTTATTGGCCATAGTTATGCCGATTAGTTGCAAATCCGAAAATTGAGTAACGCTGTTCATTTGCGCCGACGCATATCGTCGAAACGAAGCGTTTTCCACTTCGTAATTATTTTTCTTCCAAGTAAATTCCATACGCGAATCGGAAGTAGAATCAGCGCCGCATCGTAACGTCACGTTATGGCCAACCAAAGCGACTACATTTTCCGGATTTACCGTAATAAACGGTTGAGGATGATCTTCGCTTTCTGAAAATTATCATTATACATATACATATCTATACTGATATATAAAACTGTGGTGTCTGTCCGTGATTTGCGAATATTTTCATTATAATCACTGCATTAAGCTATTTTTATCACACGTAAACAGAAAATCTGAAATGTTTGTCTGTCTGGCTGTTCCGATTTAACTCAAAAACTACTAAAGCAATAACGATGAAATTCGTACAGCTTGTAGCCTATATTATCGGATTCGTTCTAATCTTTGTTTCACATTGATATCATATATATATATATATATATATATATATATATATATATATATATATATATATGCGCGCATACTATTCTAATATATAAATCTGTTAAAAGAAAGAGGCAGAGATATTGTATTTAAAAAAATAATTACATAGGTGAAGTCGTGGCTAACTTCTAATATATATACCTCTAAAATCGTTATATATATATATAACTATAAAGGATAATAATAATGAATACTTTATCGTTATATTATTATTATTATTATTATTATTATTATTATATATATATATATATATATATATATATATATATATATATATATATATATATATATATATATATATATATATATAGATGTGCACACGTATATTATTTTCAATGTATTAAAAAAATGACAAAGTCGTTTTCTTATTTCGGTATACAGTGCACATTTACAAAAGTACGCAAACTAATCCTATAAAATATATGATTTTTTTTTATTTACGTATTCGTAACAATAATAATAAAAAAAAATCCAAACTTACTACAAATAAATTCCCAATCGGCGATTTTATTAATAGTTTTTCCTTTCAAATTCATCGGATGCATACATCGTAAATGATCCATTATTTTAATCGCTTGTAAAGCAGTAAAAGATTTCAGCCAATTCGGTAACCACAGCAGAGAACAATCGCAAATTAAAGAACTAGAATTTAATATCAAAGTTTGCAGACGATCGCTGACGTTAAAAGGATTCTCCTTAATTTCGGTTATTTCATTGAGGTCCAAATCTAAATTTACTAAATTTTCCAACCCGGCAAAAGCGTTTTTAATCACTAACGAAATTCGATTAGCGGCTAACGATAAATGATTTAATTTCTTCAACGAAGCAAAATACCATCCTACATTTTCAACGATCCACGATATACGATTATAACCTAAATCTCTGAAATTTGTCAAACAAAACCAGAACTTCTAACTTATTGTAACCGGAATAATCGTAATAATAATAGTGATAATAGTAATAACGAAAAGCAAACGGATTTTTTTTTTTAATTATTATCATTATTCTTGACCTAGGTCAAGAGCTAAACGTTTGTGGTCAGTAAAATTCCAATTTAATTATTACGTACTAAATTATAATTTTAAATAATAATATTGCACCTTAAAATAAATGGAAAAATAAGAAATAGTAATTTATAGTCACAGCTCGTCCGATGAAGAGAAAAAATGTCTAGACCGCAAACGGTCCTTTTTGTCTTTTCGAAGACCAAAATTCGCCATCGTCTTAAAAAATTATTGAATACGAAAAATCAAAACGATAGTAAAATAAAATAATCGCAGTATGGACGAATTGAAAAACGTTCGAAATTAAATTCTTAGCAATGCCTAACATATTTATGGTCGATTTTTTTTCCGCGTATTTTCCCCGATAAAATTATTAACAGATCCCGCTTAAACATATACACGTTTAGCGAGAACGTCCAAAATTCGATACCATAATGTTTCCGTAGTCATTATTATTATTATTATTACCATCATCATTCGGAAAAGGATTTTTTTCTTTTCGAAAATGTTTAAATACTACGTACACACGAACAACGTGTCTTATTCACTGTTTCAGCCCTTTCAAGAGAGAGAGAGAGAAACATAGAGAAAACCGTTCGGTAGATTTATGCCACATATAATAAGAACAATTTAAATCAACATAACAAAACAATTTACGTCCTTTTATCAAGCCTAATAGAAATGTACGCTTTGTATAACGAACACGCACAAAAAAATAAATACACACACACACATCACGATAATATCAACGAACTGCTGGATGTAGACAGTTTTCCAAACCTTGTGCGGCACGGATGCAATTGATTCCTGCCCATTTAACAATATCATCTCGCCACCTAGCCATAGGCCTACCTCGCGGACGTTGGCTGTCAATTGGCCACCACTGTAATATCTGTTTATTCATCCTGTTGTCTTGCCAAATGTACGATCCATTTCCATTTTAGCTTGGCGATCCGCTCCACAGTGTCTACCGATTTCGTCTGTACCCTAATCCATGTAACCGTCTTGCGATCTCTGAGCTTGATTCCAAGGATAATCATCTTGCGAGCCGTTTTGAGTTTTACTTTCAGCTGTTCCTTTAGTAAGGCTCCACGTTTTAGCTTTGTACGTCAAGACTAGCGTCACATATTAATTTACAGCTAACTTTTAAGACTATTCGATATTTCTCTATTTTTAAACACGTTTCTTAATTTCCCAAATGCCACCCAGGCGAGCGATATTCTTCTTTTAGTTTCGAGCTGCATTATATTATTCTTATCCGTCAGTAATTTCCTGTGCCAGATATACGTATCGAGTCACGCGTTTAATTTTTGCGCCGTTTACAGTTATTGTCGTATCTTCCGCGGTATTCATCATTATTTTGGTTTTATTTGTACATTTATTTTAAATCCTATTGTCACAGAATGCGCGTCAAGCTCGTTTATTATTAATTGTACTTCATCAACACTATTACCTATTAGGACTATATCATCTGCAAAATGTGATTCAATGTTTCCCCATTTATTCGGACGTCCATTGAGCTCCAGTTCAATTGAAGACACCTTCCAGAGCAGCAATGAATAGTTTCGGCGATATGGTCCTCTCTTCAATTGTATATCGCTTGTGCTTTGCCATAACTTATTATATATTTTTGATGATTCATCCAACCTCATGTCATATAATGACTTTAATATTGCCTATATTTCAACAGTACATTTAGGTTATAATTTTGTATTTTATATACATATATATATTCTTCTTCTTTTTTTTACGCCATCTCCGACCAAAGTATATATATATATATAAGTAAATGTACAAGTATAAGTTAATTATGGTTAATAAAAAGAAATATATTTAAAGGAGAGATTAATTTTAAACAGTGTGAATATTTGTCAGATAATAATAGTAGAAAATCTGTATGTGGTGAGACTATCAAACATAAACTTACGAAATGTTAAAACAAAACTGGTAAATAATAATTACGTATACCGGATACCTCACCGGTATGAAGCGGATACATAAATAGTAAAAGGAAAATAATATTATAATAAAAAAATGGAATATATATATATATATATATATATATATATATATATATATATATATATAAAAGAACGAGAACTTATAAAAGTTGTTCACGTTTATGGAAATTATAAGTTAATTCGTATATATCAATCACGTTAGATAAGCTTCAGAGTTCATATCCGTTAAAAATAAACATAATAAATAAAAGTATTATAATCGTGCAAATTTGTGAGAAATTTACAATTAAATTAAATATATTTTAATACAACACGAGTATATATATATATATATATATATATATATATATATATATATATATATATATATATATATATATATATAACACGTAACTCGTGTTTACATAAAACCGATAATTTATTCTATTCTAGTAAAATACTTACAAGTATTGTAAGGACGGGGTGAAATTAAACGAGCCTTCTTCTATGTAGGTTATATGATTGTGATCCAGTTTTAAAAATTGCAGTTTCGATAAATGTTCAAAGTTCCCTTTTTCGATCGATTGTATCCTATTATTCGACATGTCCCTATTTGGAAAAAATTATTGTGCGAATGAACAATGTACGTGTATAAATTGAAATTTATAAATGCGTACGGTAATTTCGACAATTATTACAAAACCGTCCATTTCATTCGGAGATTTATCCTAATTGTGCGTTATCTTAAAATTATCGAAATAGGAAAATAAATAATAATTTCAATTTACTTATTTCAATATTACACTTCGTAAAAATAACAATAATAAAACAAGAAGGGACTACTAACTACGTAGAATATTGTCGCCTCATCGTCCGGTAGTGTCTACTGATAATTGCAGAATATTGTACGATGTTCTACCGTAGGTAAACATTTTTTAATTGACATCATTATGTACCAGTGAAAAAATAAAGGGGGGGGCACTCTATTCACCACTTACTTCGTCACTCCAGCCAAGGCCTGTGTGACGGATTCTGTTCGATTGAATTCGAATTAGACTCGGATCAGTAGCAGCGGCAGTCGTGTTTTGTTTACGAATCTGGATAGCTGAAAATGAGCTTCATCGTTCATCAAAAGACTGTTTAAATCGATCACTTCCTTTTCGATTTTTTTCATTATGCATAGTCGGTACTTTTTAATTTCTGAGTTATTATCAATTTATAAGAATGAAATTTCAAGTCTTTCAACAATATACGGCGAACAGATTCTCCCGACAGGTTTAAAAAAGCAACATGGAGCAGAACGTCTCCGGAACTCCGTCGATCTACGTTTGTGGGTTACGAAACTTTTTTTTTTTTTTTATTCAGGGAGGTTTTTTATTCGTTGCAAAAGCTGAACCCACCTTAAAATTTAATTGCGAGATAGTACACGTGTTTACACCGTGTAAATTTGAATTCTTCTCGAAATTCTCTTTGCATCGTCGTGATCGATTCACGCCGAAAATAACATTCCACGTCGCAAAACGCACGCTCCTTCTCGTTATAGAGTGACTGAAACTGGACAAACCTCTCGTGTGTACACTAAACGTGGAACACGCGGTTTACGTTGTAGCAGTGCCAATTCAAAAAACAATACCGTCCATCTTCTCTGGGTCACCCTACATATTTGTATATCATGTTATGTCTGTATTAACCCACTGCTAGATGTAGGCGTTGTCTCGAACATTCCCGATGATTTCTATTCTACGCGACTTAGATCCAATTATACTTGCAATTTTCGTAATGTCATCGCTCCACCGTAGGTCATTCGTCTCTTTTCCTTTTAGAATTTAATACATAATACGTGTTGTATAGCCGGCGCATAATCTACACGTGCAACACGCTCATTTCAACTTTGCTATTCATTCCGTTACATCTATCAATTCTCTAATTCGAGTAATTCTTTTTCCCAATTTTCATCTCGATATTAAGTATAATTCGTTCACGCGTTATTTGCATTCAAAACTAAGTGCTTCAGCTCCGTATGTTAATACTGAGCAATACACATCGGCTATATTCGAAATGGGTTTTTTCCGTCACATTTTCATACAAGAAAACGTTTGATAATTTTCCGAATACTACTCACGCTGCGGATTCTTCTTCATATATTATATACGGTTACCTCACTACCTAGATAGGCGCAACACCTTTACACCAGATTAATATACTCATTTACCTTTATCCACGTATATCGTCCGTACTATTAACTTTCGATTTATGTTTAACAAATTTATATTTTTCGAATTGATAACTCCGAATAAATAACGAATAATCATCTATGAAAGGATTTGAGAGAAACCTACGTAAAATACCTTGAACAATATATATATATATATATATATATATATATATATATATATATATATATATATATATATATACATATATATATATATATATATATATATATAACTAGTAAACAACGATTATTAAAAAAAAAAAAAGCACGGTATAATCATTTTATAACTCTCTGTGTATACACTTATTTTTTTAATCCCTCGCAGTATTGTTTAAATCAGCATCACTAATCTGTGATATCTTTGTGTTTTAGTTTCATGTATCTTCTTTCAGTCGGGGGTTGTTACTAGCCCTGTAGGTATCCTTAGGTGGATTGTATTGTGTAACTTCAGTTTTATGATTGCTCTAAGTAATTTACGATCCGTTCTTCATTTTGTTCCCGGTTTAATAACAACATTGCTAACGGACGTCCGTCATCTAGTACGTATTAATAGATAATTTATTTGATTATAGTACTCCCCGCTAGAGCACAAACGTTTCGCACGATGCTTGAACACGGTGTTCCTTATATTAAATTCATTTTCAATCGACAAACGTAAAAGGCATTCTTCCCTGAAATTCCTCATCCCTCATATGTCAAACATTTTCCCCGATATAGTTATCGTTTCTTGTGAAATTTATTTCCGCAATAAAATCGCCCATAATCAATACCGCGTCTCTTCTATTTCCTCTATTTCGTAAATACTTGTTGTTAAATAAACATATACGATATGCACATTAGTTTGGTCTACAGTTAAATTTAATTTGATTATGCCGTCGCTTAGTTGTTACACACTTGAACAAACTTTGTTATTTGTCAGTTTACTACGATCGCAACTCCGATAAGCGGTTTCTTATGTCTGTGCCGAAGTGTCCAAACGGTGTTCAATGTATTTTAGCTGTTCCTCGGATCTGTGTAATTTCCCGTACCAGCTCGCGTGTTATAATATTTATATTCCCCTATTTCGTTCAAGTCAGCTGACATTCCACGTACCCACCATAATTTGCTGTCTCGATTGGTACTCTCTTCATCACCGGTAATTTATTTTTCGTGAAAAGCCTGGTAATCTATCAGTAGCCCATTTAATAATGTATGATCTGGATCGAATACAACGCCGATTGCGTGGTAAAACATATTTCTACTATGTTTATTCAGTCGATAGAATTCTCATCATACGATATATATATATATATATTATCCAGTCAATTTTGTTATATGGTATTGAGGCTATGCCTCTAAATAAAAAACATTTTAACCGATACGAAGCTGTGGAAATGTGGATACATAGAAGGATGCTGAGGATACCTTGGACAGCAAAAATATCCAATAAAGATGTCTTAAAGAAGGCGAATACAGATCGACACTTACAGAATATTATTATAAAGAGAAATGTGTCATACTTTGGCCATATCATTAGAGGTGCAAAGTATGAAATTTTACAGATTATTATACAAGGACAGATAGAAGGAATAAGAAGTCCGGGAAGAAGGAGGACAGATTGGCTGAAAAATATCAAAAACTGGACCGGCGCATCTTCAATACAACAATTAATGGCAGATGCAAGACAACGTAAGATCTAGTTGGCACATTGGTGACCGCCTACGCTCTCTTGAGTATAGCACATAAAAGAAAGATATATATATATATATATATATATATATATATATATATAATTATAAACAAACAAAATATAACACAATCACTAAAAGTTTTTAATCGCGAAGCTTTTCGACAGTTATGTCATTTTCAAACGCGAACAAAAATTATTACATCTTATATATTTAACTTTATATATATATATATATATATCGTTCAGACTAGGTTAACACATTTATTAAATAACGGATATTAAATATAAGAAAAATCCAAAAATCTTACAATTCCTCGAGATGCGGGCATGATTCCCAACCGCTATTTAAGTACTGTATCTTATTGTAGCTAACATTTAGATGATTAAGTAAATTTAAACCATAAAGCCAACCTTTGGATACGCGAATTAATCTGTTGTAATCTAAACATCTAAATGGTAAATAAAAAACGAATAAAACTAAAAGCATAGACAAAAATTATAGTCTCGTATATACTTACGATAAAAACAATTCACGACGGTGATGATAATGACAATAATAATAAATCATACATTTCAACAAAATCGATAACGTACGCCGAATGAAATAATGTTATAGTTTGAAAAAAATATACACGTATAAAAAATTTCCATTATAATTATATAAATATAATGTACGCTAATTGTACAATAAACTATAACGAACATCATTTATTAGCGTAACCGATACAATTTTCAAATTTGAAATTATCCTCAAAATTTCATTATATCCTTTCTACCGTGTTGGTGTTTTATTTATTTTTTTTTCATATTCATTCTAAGTATTAAAGATATTTTATTTAGCGTCGCAATAAATCATAGGGTCTTTTCGTTTGAAACTCTAACAAAAATACGCAAATGTAAAAATATTTACCGATACCGGATCTTGTCGTAATATTTTAGGGATATTTTTCTATTTTAAACATTATCGCAAAAATAGTACGAGGCGTGTCGATTTAATTCCAAGACATTTGCTAAAGCGCGACTGTTTACAAATATCGGCGTTCGAAAGCTGACTAAATTCTGCAGTAGGATGAAAATTTTCAACTCGGTAGTTCGATTTGTTCGTGTTTTATCGCGTCCGAAAATTTAGTTCTTTATTACGCGTGCCGAGAAAAAAAAATTAATGCGATTACTTGTTATCAAATTTTTCTTGAAATTTTGTAGAAAAATTAGCGGGGATGAATCGTAAGCGTTTGAATAGGACTCTGAAACGAAAAGATCAAGAGCACACAGCGGGTGATGACCGGTCAAAAGGGAGATGTCGAAATCGAAAGTGAATCACGAATACATTCAAGCTGGACAGACGACGACTGGGGACTTGTAGGTATAAGTTTTAGAACGATTAAGAATTGCGTATACGACAACTTACGTAAAACGGTTGGGTGTTGCATCATGATAATGCGCCGTCTGGCTCGTCACAACATCCCAACGTTGCCTCTACAGCCTGGATCTTCCGTGCGACTTTTTACTATTTCCGCAACTAAAAACCTACCTAAAAGGAAATCACTAGGACGCAATTACGAAGGTTCGAAGTGTCACGAAACGTGTTTTAAGGGAGCTCTTCCTTCAGAGGGGTTTGAGGAGTGTTTAGAAAAGTGGATTAAGCGTGAAATCGATTGGTTCAGGTGGAAGGAGACTACTGCGAAGGCGTATAATGTAATTTTTTTGTAACGTTATTTTTATGTGCGTTATAATAAGTCTCGAAATTAAATCGACACGCCTCGTAAAACGAAAAATTATTTTTACACAACGATTTAAACAACAACATCTATATTACTTCGATATTAGAGCAAGTTAATGTTTTTTTATTAATTAATAACGGATTTCTTTAAAATTCATAATAATTTACTTACAATTCCTTCAAATTATATAAACCATAAAAAGCTCCGTCCGCGAGATCATCTATAATATTTTGACGTAATCTTAATATCGTTAAATGTTCCAATTCTTTAAATGTCAACCCAGCAATACTAGATATCTGATTTTTATTCAGCTCTCTAGAATAGGGGAAAAAAAAAAAAAAAACAACTCGAAAATAATTAAATATATCAAATATTAAAATATCGGACTCTCAAGAGCAGTGACGGCTCGTACATAAAGGTTGCACGGTTGCACAGCCACCGGAAAAATCTGGAACAGCGTAAAAATTGGCGATGTAATAAAAATAGTTAAAAGTACTAATTACTTTACGGCGATTAAACAAAATAAGCGAATTTTAATTTTCGTAGAATATATCGTAAGAAATTTAAAATCTTTAAAATAGTGTTTTGAAATGCCTAGTTGCAACGATTGCATGAAAAAGGCATCGGAAAATCATATACAGTGTTATATATATGATGATTTTGCGACTAATGCTACTACTACGGGCGTTTACATAAAGAGAGCTGTATTAGCGACTGCATTTTGTAGATTCCTCTAAGTACACACACACACACACACACACACACACACCACGCGGCAGAATAAGTTTTTCTCGTTGCTATGTTGTACATAATACGGGGGCGCGGTCGCAAAACGTGTCTACGACTTATATTTCCATCTCCGAGGTTAGTTATTTCTGTTCCGAATTTCTATCGGTGTTTCATTCTTTTACCGTGTACATTTCCGCGTGTGAATAGTTTCATTTCTACTGTTTATCTTGTTCATATTATTACTGGACCGTGTTATAATATATACGTAAAAATTTTTCCTTACTGAAGCTTCATTAATTATACGGCAATTAATCATTTCATTTTCAGAAGATTGTTTTGTGTAAATTGTGAGAAAATTAACTATTATACCTAGAGCTTGTCGAATCGTTTTGTTTTAGTATTTTAAAAATTTTTTATACTTTTCTAATTATATAAAAAATAAACCGTATGAAAACAATTTTATTCGTGTTTGAAGTATAATGTTTTTTTGTTTTTTTTTTTTGTTTCAGTTAATTTTCTACACAATTTACTTTTATTAACACGTAGTTTCGGTTTATAATATCATCCCTAAAAAGTAAATTAAGTCTACTAATTCATCGAATTACTTATTTTAATATCTATAATCGAAGTTTATATTATTACTATTATTATTATTATTATTATAAGGACATACAGTCGAGGAACAACAATTTCGGATGTATATTCCGACTCCGACAGAATAAAGTTTTATTCGGTTTACCAGTTTCGTATCCACGTGTTCAAATTTAACGATGATTTATAAACATTCGCCGTAAGTGTCTCTCGATTACGAGCAAATTAAATAATAATCCATCGAATATGTAGGGAAATCATGATTATAATGTTATTTAATATTTAGAGTATAAATAAAGAATATTATTAATATTTATAATACTGTCAATATATATATATATATATATATATATATATTTAACGATATGATATAATGGAGTCTGTGTGTCATGTCAAATTGGATCTGTGCGATGCGTTGGTGCGGTTGGTTGTTGTTATTTTCAACGTGTTCTTTTCTAAGTAGATAATATCATGATTATGTTTAGTATTAATAAACTAATATTAAATACTGTAAATGTATTTATAGAACAAATATTCACAATAGGTTATGGGCCTAGATAGTTTTCATTGTGTATTTTTTTTTTTTTTTTTTTTTTTTTTGTAAAGCACGCGTAAAAGTAAGTTCGCCGTGAAAAATTACAAAAAAATGGATTTCAGTATTCAGAAACTTGGAGCTGATGGAAATAATTTAAAAATTTGGAAAATGAGAATTTGGAGTTTGTAGAAGTAACAGAGGCAAGTAAGAACATTATAATAATGCATATTATCGATGATTTATTCGAATGTGTTACGGACGAAGCCTACGAAAATGTATGATCTACTTTGTGCTACATTCGATAAGAAACAGGATTTGGCATTTTACATGTACGTAGCATAATTATAGGGGATAAATATATAAAGACAATGAGAAATTCGAAGATTACCTAAGTCGTTTTGAAAGAAATGTAAAAAAAATTATTAAACTACGATGGAACCGAATGAGAAAACTGCAATGTTAACAAATGGGGTATACCTAAACGAATTGTTTCGCAAGTACTCATTCAAACATGTAATGATTACGATAAAATTAAACGAAAACTATTGTTAGAAGATACAAAATTTTCCATTAATAATAATAATGCTGATACCGAGATCGTGTATTTTTGACAGTCAAACAGTGTAAAGAATTTTGCCGGCGTAATCGTGGTAGTAACGAATGCAAAGCAAATATTAAATGTTACAATTGTAGTAAATTGAGACATGTTGTTATGAAAGACTGTAAATTTTAATTAAAAACAACGCGAGAAAATTTTTAATTAAACCAGATTCTTTTTTTTAGTTAAAAACACTATCGATGATCAAACTAAAAACCGGGAATTAAAAATAATCAGATTTATCGCCGATTCAGGTGCTACACAACATATAGTGAATGATAGAAATCTGTTTACTGAACTTACTGAGTACACTACAGAATTACAAACAGCTAAACGATAATATAATGAGTAGTGGACAAGGAAACGTAACATTAAGAAAGGATTCGGAAGTATTTACATTAAATAACGTATTATACGGTAAAGATGTCAGGTGTAATATATTGTCATTATCAAAAATAGACCGACATAACAAAAACGTTGCCGTTAATAAAGGAACGATAAAAATATATAATCGTAATAAGGAAATATTAACTGGATACGAAAACAATGGGCTGTACTTCATTGAATTTGACGAAACAAGTAGTACTAGTCAATTGTTAAAATGAACGACTCAAAATTGTGGCATAAAAAATTAGATCACACGAGTGATACAAATTTAGAATTGTTAAAAAAATTGTGGTATATAAATTTGACCACTGTAAATGAAAAGTGCGAATTATGTGAAATATGCGTATCATCTAAAATGTATAAAGTAGAACATCAGACTGGTCGCAGTAAATCACCTTTACAACTTGTTCATACTGATTCGTGTCCAGTGAAAAGTAAATTTAAACCCAGATATAGTAACATTTAAATATACGTTAACATTCATAATTTTACACATTTTACAATTGTTTCTCTGTTAAACACAAAAAGTGAAGTTGAATGTTATTTGCGGAAATCTATAGCTATGGTACAGAATAAGTTTGATAAGAATATAAAACGGGGGTAATATGTGGTAAAGAGTATGTAAATCATGAAATAAATAAATTATGCGATGAATATTGAAATTGAATATACTTTACAGTCCGGTAAATAATGGAAAGGCTGAAAGGATGAATCGAACAATATTAGAAAAAACAAGATGCTCGATTAATCAATCAGGAATAAATGATACTATGCATACTGTTCACTGCAATATATTTAATAAATCGTTTACCAACAAGGGGTTTGCAGAAATTCCTGCAACATTAATGGCAGAAGACAGAAATTTGAGCGAATAAGAAACTTTGGATGTCTAGCGTTACGGAAACATATAATAAAATCAAAATTATTATCTAAAACAAACGTCTATTTTTAGGTTATATAAAAGGTGGATATAAATTTTTATCGCTCGAAACAAATACTATATTAGAATCAAAGGATGTTGTTTTTAATGAATATATATTTCCGCTCAAAAATTGTAAAGTTCAAAATTATGTATTACCAGATAGTAGCGATGTACAACCTTACTTACTAACAAACGAGGTTGATGAAGTTGAAGATATAAATGATGAGTCTGAAGGGGAGGAAGTAAACAACGAAAACACAAATACAGATACTTTGAGAAAATCTGATAGACAGAAGAAAAAACCGGAATATTTGAAAGACTAATATGTAGATACAATATCAAAAAGTTATAGTGATCCAGAAAAATTAAGTGAACAAGAAAAGAAGTCATGGAAATTAGCTATTGATAAGGAACTCAATCATATGAAGAAGTATAACGTTTGGCAAGTTGTAAAACACGAGAATCAAAAATTGATTAATTCAAAATGGATATTCAATTATAAAATTACTACGGAAGGAAAATTACCAAAAGCAAGGTTGGTTGCATGTGGATATCAAATAAGAAATAACGATGATTACTTTATTATCCGTTGCTAATCATTTTAATTACCGGATGAGACATTATTGAAACGGCATCCTTAAACTAAAAGAAGAAGTTTATTTAAAACCACCATGTGGAATCTTGGGAATAATGTGTTAAAATTAAATAAAGCATTATACGGATTAATAAATAGGCTCCCGAAAATTGGTATAATAAGCTAAATCAAAGTTTAACAAATCTCGAATTTACTAGGTCAAAGTATGAAGTATGTTTATATAAATACAAGAATAAAAAATTATTTATATTAATTTATGTAGATGATCTATTAATCGTTGGCGAAAATAACACAGATATTGAAGAACTGATAACTAAAATAAAGAATGATTTTACAGTTAAAGATGTTGGTTCTGTAAATAAATTCTTGGGAATTAACATTAAACAAGAAAATGGTAAATTAGTGATAGATCAAGAATTAATTGATAAATATATAAAAGAGTTTACTCTAGTAGATGCAAAAGTAAAACACATACTCCAATAGAGAAAGATTTAAAATTAACTAATGATGACAGTCAGAATACTGATGCAACGAAACAGAAAGAGTACCAAAGATTATTAGGAGCATTATCACACATAATGCAAAACAGCAGACCAGATATTATCTACGCTATATAAACGTGTTAAGTCGATGTCAACAAAGTGTCACATCTGAGAAGTACCAGTACTTACGGAGAGATACCTAAAAGGAACTAAACATCTGAAACTCAACTATAAACAGAATAGTAGTAATGATCGAAATTTATGTTGATGCTTCATGGGCAGATAATCAAGATCGGAAATCTACATCAGGAATACTAATAAATGTGTTTGGAAATACTGTTTATTGGAAAAACGAAAAAGCAAAATTTGGTTACGTTATCAACTGTTGAATCTGAATACAGGAATTAATACTAGCAATGGAATAATAGTACATGAAGACAATCAAACTTGCATCGAAATAACTAATAATACAACAAATTATAATCGAACCGAGTACTTAGATATCAAATATAAATATATAAATGAGTTGGTGAAACAAAAAAGAATTCAACTAAAGTACGTACCAACCGAGAAGCAAAAGTCAGATATACTGACCAAAGCATTGGATACGACAAAATACAGACAAATGAGATAAGAGATGGGAATTTATGATGAATAACGATTTTGGGGAGTGTAGGGAAATCATTATTATAATGTTATTTAATATTTGGAGTATAAATAAAGAATATTATTAATATTTATAATACTGTCAATATATATATATATATATATATATATATATATATATATATATATATATATATATATATATATATATATATATATATTTAACGATATGATATAATGGAGTCTGTGTGTCATGTCAATTTGGATCTGTGGGATGCGTTGGCATGGTCGGTTGTTGTTATTTTCAAAGTGTTCTTTTCTAAGTAGATAATATCATGATTATGTTTAGTATTAATAAATAAACTAATATTAAATACTGTAAATGTATTTACAGAACAAATATTCACAATAGAATACACATTTATACTTATCCAATACCGAACTGTTTTCATAATGACAGCGATAACGCATTATTATCAATGACAAACGTATTGTTTTAATTCCTATACATTTTCAAACTTTCGAAAAATAATTATTAGAAAATTTACTCGACCTAATCTGTAGGTCTTAACGATATCAAACTACAATTTATCATATTCATATATTAAATCTAAAAAACTGTTAAAAACTCATATTTCGTCTACTTATAGAATATACCGTTTTGTACGATCAGTAAATAACAATAATAATAATTTAAAAAAAACTAATTATTAAATAAATTGGATTACATGTTATAATAAACCGAAAATAGTATTTTATAAAAGGAGAAATGATATTTCAAAAAGTAAAAAATAAAATTTATTCACTGAAACCAATAAATTAAAATACTTACAACATTTGAAGAGAATTAATCGGCTTAAAGACATCTTTATATAACTGAAACAATTTATTTCGATTTAACTTCAATTCTTTCAAACGTTTCAGTCCATTAAAAGCAGTCGGTTCAATTTTTGAAATGTTATTAGAACTTAGACTTCTGTAAAAAAAGAAACAATAAAATACAGCGCATGAAAATTGTGATGTATTAACGAAAAAATGATTACGCGTTAAAGAATATACTATTCCGAGTCGTAATAAAGCTTAAAAGCATAATATTCGCTTACATTTAAATAGATTTTCAAATTACAATGTTCAGATTTAAACGCGTTTAGTCACGGGATATATAGGTAAACGAGGAATGAAGTTTCATCATACCGACAAATCGGCTTGATGAATCTAATCCTAGATTCTATCGATCTAATTATAAAAATCCGAGACGCGCTACCGAAACATGAATTTTGTTTTCGCACAAAACACTCCACGATTCAACAGTGTTACCGATTCGTTGATGCAACTTCAATAACTCTGAAGAAATGCGAGGTTTGTTCCGCGATATTTCCCGATCTGACACAGGCATTTAATACGGTATGACACCTTCAGTTGCAAATTCTTAACGAGGATTTTTTATACGCTGTCGAAATCTTACTTGTTCCGACGGTCGTGCGTCGTTATTAGAACGATTCGTTTTCTAAAGAACATCCAATCAGATCGTTGATGCCGTAAAGTAGTTTTGTTAGGTCCATTATTGTATTCGATTTATACCGCGGACGTGCCAACTTCTAATCTAACGTCGTTATGCGCCGATAATATAACGATACTTATGTCTAATATCAGTGTTACACATGCAAACGCGTCTATTCAAAATCATCTTAATCGACTAGAAAAATGGGCAGACCTTTAGCCGGATATCGATCTAACTAAATGTCGATACATTTTATTCGTTGAAACACCGAGGTAAAGCGTCAAAGTCAAAACTTTTTGTTAACTCACAAATTCCATAAGTAAATTCCATTCGTTACCTCGGAATGCCTATAGGTAAATTAACGTGGCATGATCATATAGAAAATACAAAAAGATCTATAATAACTAGGGCTAGACAGCTACGGTCGTTGTTAGGAAGAAATTTTAATTATAAACCTGACCGTAAAACAAAATGTCTATTTATCGCTCCAGTACGAAGATTTGGTTTAGAATTATATGAAATAACGAGTCCAAGTAACCCTCGAAAAACACAACAACAGCAGTTCAGGATTCTGCGTATATCCGCCATATAGTTTGTATCGAATAACATATTGCATGCGGACTTATTCCACATGTAAAGGATGCCTATGCGGAACAGTAAGTTCAATAAAAAAAAATGCAGTATAACATATTCACTATCGATTTTCCAACTAGATCTAACAAACGGCTGAAATGGAAGAAATGGTGCCGCGATACACCTCCAATTACTAACTAAATGGGTTGCGCTGCTGTTCTCGAGAAATTAATACGTACTGCGAGAAAAAAATCCCTCCTCCTTTTTCCTTCATTTGCTATTGTTTATGGCGGAAACTGTCGGTGCAATAAAAATAATAAGAATAAAACATGTATTTATTCTTACATTGAGAGTATATAAATAACGGATAAACAAGAATTATATACACACGTATACTTACAATATTTCTAAAGATGAAGAATTAACAAAAGCGTTAAAACTCAGTTCGGAAATAAGATTATTATTCAATTCTAATGTTTTAAGGTTAGGAACATTTTCAAGCGAATCGCTGCTAATAAAACTAATTTTATTATGCGCCCTGCAAAGAATATCAAATACAAATTTTGTTAATATCAACAAGTTAAGGCAATTTTCAAACGAATTAAATAAGCGCTTATAAAAAAAATTTACTAAATTTTCATAAAAAAAAAAACACGTAAATTTTTTTAATTGTAACTCAAATAGTCCATGTTATATGAATAAAACTATTCTTTTATAAATTACTTAACCACCACGATTTAAATAATTCGAACATTCTTTTTCATCGTCACAGCTCGAATTCGAACGTAGCGGTCTATCTTGGTATTCGACGCACACGATTTTGGGAGATGTGCGTGTAAACCCCTACTTGTCCAGCCTTCGTCGCTACCAATTGTATATTTGCGATACAAGTTTCTCCGGTTAATCATATCCTTTGATAATACTTTTAACATACGTATAAAATCGACAAACCGATCCGCGCTCTACCATCAATAAATTTAATAAATCATTCTTCAGCTTTTGCATTACGGCTGCATATATAACTACAGGCAACTGTGATTTATTGAAAATGTATACGATATTCCGTCTAGTAATACAGCAACAACGTACTTCGCATTTTTTATTTCTTCTTTCATCTTAGCTTGAACAACAGCGTGATCAAAGATCATTCTGAAATTGATCGTAGATCCCGTCGAACGTTGTAAATGTATGTAGGTGTGTGTTTTTGGAATAATATCTTACTTCGAAAGTAATTTGAGAAATAATTCCTATTGTTATCAGAATTTGAATTTTCAGAATGACCATTAAAGCTCATAAATACCGAGATAACATACGGCAGTAATTAATAGTTTTAAAATGTTTCTATTTTGTACTACAACTTCATTTTATTTCATTACTTCAGTTCGTACTTTCATCATTTAATCGTAAATATATGCGCGAATTACCAAGTTTTTCATTTTCACGGAGGAAAAAAATATAACACAGATAACGTTCACGCTTTTCAATCGTATTGATCAAGTTATTGTTTCCTTGAAGAAGATCATTCGCATTTCACCAGCGCCAAAAAATATCAAAAAAATAATTTTCCACTATCCTCACAACACCACAAAATGTTTTCATATTGAGGATTCATTGAAATGTCTAGTAAATGTCGTACCGCCTTTCTTTTGTTCAGTCTTAAAGAACGTAATTTCGGTTTTGACACAACTTATAATTTCAAACTGTTCGTTAAAATTAAACCGCGAAAAAGGGATTTCAATGAATTCACGAACACGCATTTTGTTCGACAAAAATTATCCGAGATTACATACAACAGGCCACGTTAGACTGTCCAGCAAAAAGCAATTTACACCAACATTCTATAAAATTCGTTTCCATCGCATCGACAAAACGTCACTAATAGAGCATTAATAATGTGGCATCTAGAAAATGGAATGGAAATTATTTCTTCGTAGCATTTCTTACAGTGATTTTCGATAACCATAGAAAAGAAATGCATAGGACGGCGTTAGGGAATTTATTTATATTAATAATGTATATGCGACTTATGCGTTGAAAAGTACTTTTCATCTAATTTAGATGCGATTAAATGTTTCATAAAAAAAAAAATAATAACATGTTCTTATTAAAAAGTTTCTAATCGTAAATGAAATAATGTAACAGTAGCAAATTATTTTTATTTTTACTTCAAAACATGCCATCAAGTAATCACCGCATATTTTGATTAAATCGTAGATAAAAACACACACTTAAAAGTAACGCATAATAAATTTATACTTACAAATTTAAGTGAGTTAAATTATTCATCGACGGAAACAAAGGAATTTCGGTAAAAACATTCTTGTTTAATCTCCTACAAAAAAAAATGTTTATATTTATATTGATAATTATTATATACGTCTATGTAAAACATAAAATTACCTAAATACATGAAATTTGCTATTTACATTTTCATTATACCAATATAACTTTTGTAAAATATAATAGATGTGTCACACTAAGCGACATAATATTATCAATTATAGTCACTTAATACATGTTTTGCATCCTTACATTTTATCTCATTGTTAAATTAAGTTATGTACACATAAGGGCCACATGACACACTATTTATTTAATTAAATAATATCATATAAAACTAACTTAAGTATATCTTCCATTCTTCAGTGACTAACGAACACGAATTGCTCGTTTTAAATCCATAAAAACCATTACACAATATTAGTTATATATATATATATATATATATATATATATATATATATATATATATGTAGTATAAATTTTACAAATACTTACAAAGATTCAATCCATGTTGGAAAATCCTGTGATAATTTTGACAACTGTTGATTACTACAATCTACAAAACTACCCAAGCACTTACAATAATTTTCACAATAAAAATGACACTGACTGTCTTTTATCAAAATGTTAATTAGTAAGAAAAATCGCAATATATCCAAACTGTTCACAAGCGAAGTACTAAAACAAATGCTAGCTAAAATCCTCAAATACGGAAACTCCATTTTCAAGTAACAGTACATTAGCAATAATGAAACGAAATAAATTTGTTATAACCATAATCGATGAGAACATAATAATCATCTGAAAGAATATTAAATATGGATACAACAGATAACCACCATTTAATCAACGCCATTAAAAACATAACAACAAAACAATAAATTCATAAAAGCACTTAACATTAAATGCGTTAAAATACACCAGGCAGCAAATGTGTTTAAATTTTAATACCAACAGCAACCCAAAACACAGGGAAACATGCACCTACGCAACACAATTTACAAAACACACACAACTACAACGAAAAATCTTATCATTGTTTTGTAGATTTGTAAACTAAACTTACATCTTATATTACCATAATTATTTAAACGTATGTTTTTAACAATTGTTTTCGAATTATCATATTAATTTATATTTTTAATGGATTAAAATAATTTCATATTTAATTATTACAATGATATCTTTTTCTGCATATTTAAAAAGAAATAATTTAACAAATTTAGTATAGCATGAGATAAAACATATCTATATATAGTTTTACAATTAACCGTTTATAGTTATCACGCTACATTTATTTGTAAATTTTGATTTGGACGCTAGATTAGTTTTTAAAAATGTAATTTAAAAATAATTTTGCCAAATAATACCAAAACAAATGAGATAATAAATCAGGTCACGTCGACAAAAAACCAGCCCCAGTAAATAAAAATATGAATAAAAAGTAATTCTGTATTACTATTTTTATCTTCATATTTTGTATTTAGAATATTATATTGGAAAACGTGTGCAAGTGCGCACATATGTAATTATTAATGTGTACTCATGTGGTTTTATTTTCCTTTTTTTTTTCAGTTTTGTTCTGTTTTCCTCTTTTCTCCAGTCAATCTTTTCTTTTCTTTTCTATATCCCTTATTCCTTTTTTCCAATTTTCTTCCTGTACTTCTCCTTTTCATATTTTTTATTTCCTGTATTTCTACATTTCTTTTTTCATTTTCGTTCCTTTATCTCAACATTTCATTTTTTCCCTTTCTTTCTGTACTCCAGCTTGCCATTTTATTTTTATTTTATTTTTTTGTTTAATGTCATTTATTAGTAATAATTCTAACCTAAGGGTTCTATAGTGGAACTGTCACAGTGCATTAAAAGATAAAGCTAGCTTAGAAACATTGCTTTCCACTAACAATTTTCACGTTATCCTTTTATCTGAAACTTGGCTCTCAATTTCTAAAAACTTCTCAATATGAGGGTATCAATGTTTTCGTGATGATAGATCGGATGGATATGAAGGTGTTGCTATTTTAGTACATAGTAGTATGACTCACTCCTTACTTTCTATTAATTCAATTTTACATAGCAGCAACTGTAATGGATTATGCCTGCAGGTTGTATTCTCAACCAAGATTATATATATTTTCTCTTTTTATTGTCCGCCTAACCATTTCTTTAATAAAGATAATTTTATTGATTTTATCCATGCCTTACCGGCAAACTCTTACATAATATGTTGTGGAGATTTTAATGCCCAACATTCCAGCTGGGGCAGTATTGCAAACAATAATACTGGAAAGCACGTGCTGGACATTATTGACTCAACTAACTTAACGGTAGTCAATGATGGCCGTCATACCACTATTCCTTATATTCATAGACCATCCAATGTTCTCGATTTATCGTTACTGTCTAGCAACCTAGTGCTTTTTGCAGATTGGGATGTTAAGTCTATTCCGTTGGGTAGTGATCACCTTCCAATTGTCCTCGCTATTCAATTCCTTTCTTGTCCTTCTGTTCCAAACTTTACGGTATATTCCAATCCATGGTTGCTTCCTGAGCACAATATAGGTAATTTCTCTTCATTTCTAGATTCACTGTGCACTCCTTTACTTTTAGCCTCAACTTTTGACATCCCTTTGTACAATAAATTTATGCATAATTTTAATATAGCTTTGCAACTTTACACCTTTCAAAAAAAACCTTTCAATACAATATTCCACTCTCCTCTTTGGTGTGACTTTTCTTGCTACAGTCAGCAAAATCTCTTAAGCGGTTACTTTAAACAATTTCGACAGAGTCGCTCTATTAGAGATTACCTCCTATTCAAAAAGCAGGAAGCCATTACCCGTCGTTTTCTACTTAGTAAGAAAAGGGAGGCCTGGAAGAACTTTGTTTCTTCTATAAATCGTACTCAACCCTCATCTTACATTTGGAATAAAGCTAAATTATTTGCTGGTAAAACAGTTTCCTCAACTTATAATCTCAACTTCAACTTTGAAGCTTTCATACACTTTGTAGATTCTGTAGCTCCTAGTTATGTCCCTAATCAAGCCGAATGTCTTTTTCCTATGCCCATACAACATACCTTCTACGACTCCAATTTTCCATGTTCTCCTATAAATTTGTCTGAAATTTTACACTTTCTTTCTTACAAAAAAACTCTTCTCCTGGTTGTGACGGTATTACCTATAGAATACTAAACAACCTTCCCTTCTCTGCTGTTACCATCCTCTTAAATTGTTTTAACCATTTCCTTAATACTGGCTCCTATCCTGAAAGCTGGTTACACTTTCTAGTGGGGTTCCTGTTAAAAAATCTAACTCTCCTGTGAGTAATACATCATATCGTCCTATATCTCTTTCTTCCTGTATTCGAAAAACATATGAAAGAATATTGAAGAACAGAATTGTTCGGTGGTTGGAAAATAATGATATGTTCCCTTCTGGAATGTATGGCTTCCGTAATAATATTAGCTCACTAAATTGCGTCTCTCATCTGGTAGCTTACATTTACAAGTCTTTGATAGCAAGTAAATATCTAATTGCGTGCTTTCTAGATATAAGTAATGCTTTTAATTCCATTTCAATTCCTATGCTTTGTGATACACTTGCCTCACTAGGAATTCCTCCTTCCTTCATCTAACTTGCCTCACTAGGAATTCCTCTCCTTCCTTCATCTATGGCGTATGTAAATTATTTACAAATCGGATTCTTATTTTTAAACATTCGTCTATCGCTAATCCTTACATCAGGGTTGTACATTTGGAACTACCTCAGGGATCTGTTTTAAGCCCGGTTTTATTCAATATCTATATGTTTAAATTATTTCAAGCCTGCCCTCGTAATAGCGTTAATATCTTATCCTATGCTGATGACATTGTACTTTATAAAACCAACTCTGATCTTTCAGAAGGTATTCAATTACTAAATAGTACTTTAGAATTGATCTGCAAGTTATTAAACAACATGGGTTTCACTCTTTCATCTCATAAATGTGATTCTATCATATTTTCTTATAGACGTGTTAACCATTCGATACCCGGTTTAATGGTTGACAATTATTGTGTTCCATTTACCACATCTTGCAAGTATTTAAGCTTTGTCCTAGATTATAGACTCAATTGTCGTAATCACATTGAGGCCATTTATTCTAAAGCTTCCAAACGAATAAATCTCTTAAAAACACTTTCGCATACAACGTTTGGGAGTGACCCTCTAATTTTACTTCTTTTGTATAAATCGTTTATTCGTAGTGTCATAGATTATGGTAGCTTTCTCTTTGCCAATGCACCATCTAGGTATATTTCAACTTTAGACAAACTTCAAAATACATGTCTACGTTTGGCCCTTGGAGCTTTTGTCTCTACTTCCATAGCCAGTCTAGAAGTAGAGGCAAAAGTCCCTCCTTTATCTATGCGACGGTCTTATTTGGCTGATAAATTTTTGATTAACTCTTTCTCAGTTACTTCATACTCGATATTTCTCTCATTCCTCGAAATTTTTCGGAACTGGAGATTTTCTTTTAATCGTCGTCCTATTTTATGTCTTTCTGCACATCACCTTTCTATGTACAGTGAATTAATACTTCCTTCTTCACCTTCCGTTTATTTTTCATTTCCCTTTCTTAATAATGATCTTGTGTTAGATATAGATTTAAATTCTTTTAAAACGTTCACAGTTTCTACACCCCCTTCTATCGCCAATATTCTCTTTACATCCCATATTTGTGATAACTGGTCAGAATTTCTCGCTATATATACAGACGGTTCTAAATCAAAGAATCATATAGGAGCAGATTTTATAATTCCTTCCTTAGACATAGTTAAAAAATTTTCCCTTTTGCGAGTTTCTTCCATTTTTACAGCAGAATCTGTGGCTATTTTTCAAGCTCTGCGTTTCATTCTGTTGAATCGCGTAACTCAAAAGGTAATAATTTTTTCAGATTCTAAAAGTTGTCTGTTGGCCTTAAAGTTCTCACTTTATAATCCTCATTCTCTCCCATAATACTTAAAATTCGTAATCACATTACCCTTTTACGGGGTGCCGGTATCTCTGTTAAGTTTGCATGGATTCCTGGTCATGCTGGTATTAAAGGGAATTTACTTGCTGATCATTATGCTAAATGTACAACGTACCTTGATTTATTTATTGCTTACACGCCGTGCATTGATCTTCTGTCTATCATTAAGACAGCTCATAAAGAATACTGGAAAGTTACTTAGAATAATCCTTATAATGTTACAAAATATAAATTGCTTCAGCCTGATCTTCCTTGTCTACCATGGTCCTATAATATCGAAATACAATTGAGTCTGCTCCGTGGTTTTATTGTCGCTTTATGTCGACTACGTTTTGGAAAGAATCGTCTACCGGCTACACTTTTTCAAATGCATCTTGTTGCTTCTCCGTTCTGTTCACATCCTTCAGATATCCACTGTATCGCAGACGCAAATCACATTCTCCTGGAGTGCTCATATTACCACTCCACTCGTGACTCCTTCTATAATCACCTCATATCTCTAAACGTTCCTTTTCCTGTCAATATTCCTTTCTTACTCTCCACACGTAACATGCACGTATACATATGTTTATATAGGTTTATTGTTAACTGTAACATACCCATATAGTTAAAATTAAGATAATTCTTTTTTTTATTTTTTTTTGTCTTGTAATATAGTTTAATGGGTAAACTGATGTGGAAGCCCAATAAAAAAAATAATAAAAAAAAAATGAGATAAAATTTATAGTTTAATACTTAGTTTAGAATTCGACTGTAAAAAATTAGAAATAATGAAACAAATAGACTGTGTCTAATAACAAGCGTCATATTGGAAATTACCCTGCAACTATGTTTTAAAAAATATGACAAAAATCATTTTCTTTCTAGTCTTCACGTATCTACTATCTACTAAGAATCAATGACGTAAATTAGAAATCAAAATGGCGGCTCTCTTAATAATCTCTTGTAATCCTGTAAAATGTTGAGTTGTTCGTCGTGTACTATTGTTACTGCAGTTTCTTCTTAATATTGTGCTTTAATCATACATCATTATAATGTGTTATTATTGTTGGACATGACTACGTAAGTTTATAATCAAAAATATTTCAATATTAAAAGTTTGTGTAATGTTTTTTACATAACAATAACAACAGATTATTAAAAACTAGACATGATTAAAATTTAAAAATGTCGCTGCCTATAATTATGGATGCGTTGCGAAAACAATAGAATAAATTGTTCAGAGATGTACTAGTAAAACTTTTCAATTTATGTTTCTTTTAATGGTATTCACACAATGTCCCCATTTGCGTTTACATTGATACAGACGTGCTGTTGTAAATAATTTTCTACGCATAATAACTAGATAATATTGTTTAATCTTTTTAAATGTATAGTTTCATTTTTAGTCTTAAGAAAATATTGAAATTATAACAGACTGGTAAATTTTATATATTGAAAATACTAAATGTAATGCAAACTAATTGTGTGTGTATATTTATGGTTATTTAAAATACTATAATGTTGAAAAAGTAGTAATTTTTATTAACGTATTATATGATTTGATTTTATTTCAGTTATACGCAATACGATTTTTTTTATTGAGAGAAAATCATTTTGTTTCATAATGAATTTTGACTGCACGAATGTAGAATGGTATTTAAATATTTTTAATATGTAAAAAATGTGTATAATTATCAATGAAAAAAATCAGACCAATACTAAGTGGAACATTTTTTTGGTATTCGTGAAAAAACATTTACTTAAAAAATAATATCAAAGTACATAAAAAGAAATTTCATTAACAGAGTATCGTTATATATATTATTAACGACAGTTCTTATTTAAAATTAAATTAATGAATTATGTATTACACGTGAACGTAAGTGACGAAAATTAGATCAAGCAGACGGTAAGTTTGTATTTAATATACATCAAATTTTCATCCATCGTTTTTACGATATAAGGTGAAACTTTCTCCTATAAGTTTTATAATCACTACAGTATGGATATATTTAGTGTTCGGGGAATTTTCGTTAAAGAATAAATAAATAAATCTTTCACTAAATAATTAAAATACAATCAGTAAACATAATTTATAGATATATCGTGTACCAAGACATTTTTAGTTATATCACATTATATATAAACATTATATAATGCATTCTGTCAGAAGGTTATACATGCTAGTGTGGTAACACGCAAGATTTACGTTCAATATTATGGATTTGGACGAAGGTGAAAAATTAATCGAAAATTTCCTGTTCAAAGATCACGGAAGTTACATATACTGTGAAGAAAGAGACAGATATGAATTTATTTACGGTAAGTTTTGCAAACTATCAAATCTGTTTTATATGTTAATGACTAGACTAATACTAATTTTCTATTTATGTGATCATAGTTATTCGCATAAATTAATGCTAATATGATGTAAACAAAAATTATTAAAAATTATATAGTTATATTAATATAATTTATATTTTTAGATATAAAAAGTTTGTTTAGTGGCATACAGAACATTATTAGCTGCGAGTTAAGCTTTTATAAAATGTTTAGTTGTTTATAATTCTTTTCTTCATCGTAAAAAATTACTATTAGTTAGCTCACTTATTTCTAATATTATATATATATATATATATATATATATATATATATATATATATATATATATATATATATATATATAAACACATAATAATAAATATTATAGCGTTTTATTGCCATAATATAAGTTTTTGACGATTTTTACTCGCTTTAGTCTGGCTGAAATAATTGAAAATTAATTTATAATCATTTATGTTCTTGTTTTTTTTTTCGAATCGCTATTTATTATTTATATTTTAATACGACGAATGGGAAGATTTCTGTACTGATCGGGTTATATAAGCATTTGTATTTGGCGCAGAAATTATTCATATATATTGTTTGATTTTTTAATTGTTACAATTAATATAATACAGTTGTGTTGTAAAATGTATTAATATGAAAACAATTTTGATGTTACTTTTGTAGGCAACACGTATTTTCTTTCAATGTTCAACCAACGTGGCTACAGGGCAAACAATCCACGTGAAAGTGTATTATTAACTTCAGTCACCAGACAAAATAATCTCTGCTAATGAATCCTCATATTGGCCGGCTTCTCAACGGAAGCTCTCTAATATATTTGATACGCTTATTGTCAATAAAACGTTTGTAGGGCAGCTTGTTGCTCAAGCACTACATGACCTTTCATCACATCATAGCTCAGTATTGCTCATAATAAACAATATTGCTGCCTCATTTTTACCACCAAATATAGATTACATACTTCATCTATTAAGAGCGATAAATTCCAAAAATTATTAAATGAAAAAAAATCCTCTTAAAGGCCTATTCACACATTTCCGGTTCAGTTCAGTTTCAGTGGCGTCCGTGATATTAAGTATCATCTGTTCATACATATCCGTAAATACGGAAGTATCTGTTGACAGAAACCTGAATGTACATATTCTAGAATTTCTAGTTCAAAATTAAAATGTCATATGTTAATATCAGATGTTCACACAAATAATACAAATTTTAAAGTAAAGCCGCTGTGCAGTCAAAATATATTAGAAACATTCAATTCATTACATTAAACCAAATACTTTGTTTTAAACAAGCATCCATATACTTTTAATAGGATAAATTATACGAAATTTCATGTTTTCGAACAAGTTCTATTAATTTTTCTGTATCCATTCTCAACTACAAACAAAAACACTGATCCGGTAAACATAGAAATATCGGAAGCAACGATATTGAATTTTAACGGAAGGTGTACTGAACTAACACTGACGGTAAACCTGACCGTTGAACCGGAAGAGTGCGAACATTCTAGCCAAATTACGTTAAATAATATTTTATTTCACTGATGTTGATTCGATTTGTCGGATCGGTGACGGAAATGTGTGAATTGGCCTTAAAACTTCCAATGACCTTAATGAATCAGTAGACTTACATCGCAAATACAACAAGCTATTTGGAATTTCTCATTAAATAGAGGCATATCAAATAAGGAACACTATATCAAATTTATGTTAGAGAGTTAATAACTCAGAAAAGAAGGACAAGATTTTTCATGGATACGCACAAGACATTCCTCGGGTAAATTGAAATGGAACCGAGTAAAGAGGATATTAAATTCTGAAATTCAAAGATACAGATCTGTATCCTTCACCAAGTTCACTAATTTATTATGTACACAAGACGGGGCTCACTTCTCTCGCCGAAATATTAAAGCTCCAATCCTTCAAGACGATGGTAATTGAATAATTACCAACCAAAAAAAAAAAATCAGAAGCCTTTGCAAAACACCATACAGCTACCTTTCGGGTACACAGCGATCTTGTCGACTATAATAGGGTGCTTCACTCCCTGCATCTAAAGCACCTAAACATAAATCTTTACAGCTGAAACAAAGTGAATAATGTAATTTCCTTTTAAAAAATTACCAGGATTTGACCTTATCACGTCAGAGATTCTGCAACTATTATCAAACAAAGTAGTTTTATTGCTCACTTATATATTTAATGCAATGCTTCGTTTGAATTATTATCCTATATTATGGAAATTTTCGATAATTAAGATGGTATTAAAACCTAATAATCCATCTCACCTATATATTTCATATAGGCCGATCAGCCTAGTTTCCATTGTTAGTAAAAAATATATTTAATGCAATGCTTCGTTTGAATTATTATCCTATATTATGGAAATTTTCGATAATTAAGATGGTATTAAAACCTAATAATCCATCTCACCTATATATTTCATATAGGCCGATCAGCCTAGTTTCCATTGTTAGTAAAAATTTTTGAAGAAATTCTATTAAGTATACCTATCCTTAGGAAGGGGGAATAATTCCTTCTCACCAATTTGGATTTCGGCATAATCATTCAACTCTTTAACAATACCATCGTGTTTATTGCTACAGCACTGGAGCGGAAATGTTTTTCTTCATGTTTTACAGGCATTTGATCGCGTTTGGCATCCTGGCCCTCTCTTCAAACTGAGGAATATTTTCATCCACCATGCTGTTTAACCATAAAATCATATCTACAAGATAGATTTTTCTGTGTCAAATATGGCGACTCCAGCTCGCAAATCTAAGCTATTCAAGTAGGAATTCTGCAAGGAAGTATCATGGATCTTTTCTTGTATAGTGTTAATACTGCAGACATACCGGTTAATAAAAATACAGTGTTACGCCCTTTTGTTGACGACACATGCATTCTCTCATCTAATTCTGAATCGGTTGTTGTATCTAATAAACTTCAGGACCATTTAACTCTGATTCATCCTTGGTTAACCAAATGGAGAATGAAGATTAATAAAATAAAGGGCTGACACCAACGGTCCATTTAGATCGGATATCCATCCCCCAAGTTAACCATGCTAAATAGCTTGATTAGTGTCTTCATACAAAACTTACATAGAGTCAACACGTTAGTAATAAAATTTAAGGATGTGCGGAAGCGATATTGTCTGCTTAATCGCCTTTTTAGAAAATAGTCAAAGCTATCGGTTAAGAACAAACTATTATTGTACAGCTCAGTCATAAAACCGATTTGGACTTATGACATTCAACTATATGGCACTCTAGCTGTCAGCGAAATTGGAAATCTTACGTCAGATTATAGACGCTTCTTGATTCGTATCAAATCAATCTATACGCTCCTACTTACGGATACCAACTGTTTCAAAAGTAGCCAAAAAAATATACAAGTTCTTTTTCAGCAGACTAAGAAATGCCACTAATCCAAGTATTCTACAACTGACAACTCGTAATAGGCCACGCGCTTCATCACGACGGTTGAAGAGATAATCTTAAAACTTCCTCCTCTGATTTCTCCTACGTATGTCGTAAGTTGCGGTCAATGAACCGTCAACAGTATCTTATTCTTTTCTATTCATTCATCACATTTACTTATTGCATTATGTGCAGATTGTAAATAATATGTATATATATATATATATATATATATATATATATATATATATATATATATATATATATAATACAGAGGGATGTATACTTTGAAAATGATGTATCGTAGAAAACATACATAAAATTATTTTATTTCTCTTAGCACAAATATGCTATTCGGCTCTTTTAAAAATAGATTTCTCTAACGTTACATCTATCATTTTAAATATATTTTGCATGCTTTTTTATACATATTATTATCATAATGATTTTTTAATTTTCTGTGAACTAATGAGGTTTTTTTTTTGTTAACTAAAAAAAAAAAATAGAAACTCTGCAAATGTGTTCATACTAAACTGTCAAAGTAAAGTTTTGAAAAGACGGTATTTATTCAAGGAACTATGGGACTCTTTTTAGTGCAAAATGGTAAATATGTAAATTTTATAATTAAAAGTAATAAACTATTATTGATAATAACTTTCATCTTGATTAGTATAAATATTGTTGTGTATTAAAAATTTAAAAAATGATTTTTCGTATTAAACTGTCCGTAATAAGAACTGTATCAATTCTAATGAAGTAATTTATTATTTCGGAGGAAAATTCAACGAGAAATCATTTTTCACGAATACAAGCATTGATATTTTTAATCGGCCTTTTAATTAAAATGTCCATTTAATACGTTAACAGATTGTGTTTTACTTAATGTAAATTTCTGATAATATAGACAGAAAATGTCTGTTTTCATTAAAAATAACTAAAAGAAAAAAAATAATAACGTATCTTATTACATAATATGTTTTATTAATTGACTTGCGAATAAATTAATGAATACATTTCTTTTACGTATATATTCGATGGATGCAAATAATAAAGTCTGTATGCGCAATCTATTCCGGCAATTTCGTTTGTGTCAGTTTTGTAATACCACTTTTAACATTATTAGACACGCGCACGCGTATATGTGTAAATAGTATTTTAATTATCATTCGTTTATATAACAATGACCATATTTAGCAATTTTTTTGCCGTTTTTTTTTCCCCAGAAGATTAATATTAAATATTAAAATTTAATTCATTATAACTTAGTATAAAATTATCTACGAAAGTGATTTGCATTGCGGATGTTGTTTTAAGATACTTTTTGTAAAGTGATTAAATGTTGTATCTTTTTCCACGATCATCTGGAAAATAAGTTTAAATTGCGTTTTATAATACCTATCACGTTGAAGCATTAGAATAACTCAAACCAACGAATGACCTAAAAAAAAAGACTTGAGTGAATTATCTGATAAGAATACACGTACAAAAGGAATTAGTATTTATAAAAACAATCTTTAAGATGAATGCGTCAACAATTACAACACAATTACAGCGGATTCGTTCATTTCGTTTCATGGGTATATAATTTATATTGTAGTTAGTTTCGTATCAAACGTGGAAAGGATTATGGAAATTAAGCGGTAAAAATGCTATAATAATATGTACGCGTATTGTGCTTCGTTCAAAATTATTATATTCTTCAGTTTGAAGAAGTTTTTTGTTCATTAATTCATCAACGACCTTAATGTTCTGGCTGTCTCGTTTTCTAATCGATGACCAATAATTATACGTTAGAGGTTTGTCATTGAGAGTTATAATAGCAAATCGGTGAAACAACGTAAATTGTATTACAACAAAAACTCATCAAAATTACATTGTTTCTATGGTCAACACGAACCATCATGTTTAATGATAAATAAGTCAGCATGTTTAAAAATTGCACGACCAAATAGCATATTATTATTATTATTATGCGCCTTTCGACGAAGCGTGTGACGTTAAATCCAAAATTACCAACTTCATGAAATCAGACTGTGTATTCCGAATTCAGTGTACTGCAATACGAATAAATCTGTTTGAAAAAAATTATTCGCAGATGATGGAAAAGTTAATCGCGAAAAAAAAAACCACGGTAAATTAAAAAGAATCCTGATATATTTTCGTGCTGATTTTATAACCAAAGAACTAAACAAAGTAGCCATGTGAATCTGACATTGAATTATGTAGTTGCATGGTAGATACGTTGTGTGAACAACAATTTAAAAAAAGAGAAAAAAAATCTATCTAGTTAGCACGCTATCATTTTCGAAGAAGAAGAAAATAGAATATTTTTATACCATACGTAATCATGCAGATTTGTTATGTTAGTACTCTTTTTTTAGTTTACCCATGTCTCTGTATATTATGGAATGAATAAGAAAGGGCTACCTATAAATTAGGCAGAGTGAGAAGTAATGTAGGGGTGTGTAGAATTAAATAATGATACCAGAATCTAAAATATAGGAATATAGGACGGTATATACTTCAGCATTTTGAAGAGCTAAATGCAATATTTATAGGAAATGGAACTTTAAGGCTGTGAAGAGCTTGATAAAATGCAACGCGAAAATTACTATGATGGGAACACTCTAGGATAACATGGATCGACTACTAAATGGGTATCCATAGGATGAGAGCAATTAGGAGAACCTTACCGCTAATCTGATGTAGAATAAAGTTTAATACCGCTAATGTTGTAAATTAGGATTTTTTAAAAATATGTATTACGTACGATCCTAATACTACTATTAAATAAGTACATCTATTAATAATAGAAAAATAAAAGTGAACCTGTATGGGGTTATACTCAAGCAGCGGCGAGTATAACTACTTGAATTACTAAGTAATACTGTCGCCTAGACACAGTTGACTGGCGACGTTTAAGTCGTCTGATATCGTTTCTGGTATCTAAAACTTGACGAGCTTCTGTATTACTTAAGCAATCGCTTTTCACGCGCTGTAGCAAACTCTTGTATAACATCATCGACAAACTCCATATGTAAATCCTTATGAATGTCTTCATTTCGCGAGTTCTACAATTGTGCGTACAATGATGTTCCGTCGTCTCTGAACATGTTAAACTTGACAACGCATCTGAAATCCCGTACGTTCATATAGGCTTTACGATTATAGAGTAATAGTTTGCGTTGTACATTAAAAGATATGCTCGATATTATAAAGAACGTGGACTGATTTTGCTTTATTTAGTTAAATATTTCTCATGATTTATTCGAAATAATGAGGAAATGCTCTTGGATGATAAACGGAAAAAGTATAGACCGATATAAATGGATGCAATCTGATATTATTAGAAACATTAATATTTGATATTTACAAACAAGAAAACCCCGTAAATGTGAACTCGTGTACGTGTGGCTACTACATTAATATGAAAACAATCGGAAAGCCGCATTAACGAAATCCTCGTCCACGCTGTCTTTTGGTGTCTATAACTAATTAATAATAAATAAAAATATGAGATCCCCCCCCTTTGTTTATAATAACGTATAATATTTCGCATACTAGAAAATTAGGTTCGTTCGTAATTTTTTTTTTTTTTTTTTTTTTTTTTTAATTTTTAATGATGAAATTTAAAATTAACTCCGTCCGATGATTTTATTTTAATTTTATACAAAATTTAAATACTTCCTTTTAATTCTGATTTTTATTTACTATGTCTTAGTTTGAGTTGCACTTCTGGTTAATACGATATCCACTTATAATTGTGGATAATGTTATTTCATAATTTTCTTTCACTCCGTTTTACTGTGGTACTATAAGTTTATTATTAGAATTATAACGCTAATGATATTCTATATTTTTATTTATGACAGGTAGAAAAATAATGAATGACGGTGAAATTGTCGATATTTATTTGAGAATTAGAAAATGATGAAGCAACGACATGTGATATTTGAAGTTTCCTTGTATATTTTACTAATACGTATATGAATCAGAATGAAATTTTGTAAAACGTAAAGCATACATATTTATAATTTATAATTACGCTCAGTTTTGAAAACCAATAATCGGATTAAAGAAGAAATTTTCTAATATTATAGCTTTACAACTTTTGAAATAATTGAAATTACTAAAAATTCGGAAACATCATTTAGATAATTTTAAATAAGTACACACTAATTACTTTAAATCGACAAATAAAATCTTACGAAAAAGTGGTATAACGTAAATATGTTATAATCATAGTGGTTATTTATAATGATTAAATTTAAGCTAAAGAGTCGAAATTTAATTTTCAGGTCGTTAGTATGCAGCAATGATAGCGAGCATGCTGTTTTCAATTTCATACTTAGCTCGGGTTATTTAAACATACTCCGAAACATGATTCAGACACAGGGGCATTTTTATCAACGCATACCGATAGCGCAACTTAATTGCTAGTAAAGTTATCTGTATGATATTTTTTATAATTTTTAATGTTGAAATTATAAATATAGTAAGTTTTTGTTTTAAATATCCCAGCGTACAAGAAAAAGTGTTTGTATTTTATAACATTAATATCCTCCGAGTTAATTGCATTCGTATCGATATTCACAAAATAGAGAGAAATCTCAAGTGGATAACAATTTTCCGAAGTTATCTTACTATTTTCAGGAGCAAATGTTGCATTTTTAGTGACTATTGTTTCTATAAACTTCCTAACTGTTTAGATCTATTTCGTGTGTTGTTTTTAATCTAACTTTTAATTGGTGATCAAGTTCATCTCTGAACTTGTCTCAATCGGTGCGAGTTAAACCATTATACCCTTTCGTATCAATATAATTTGTTGAAATACCTTCATAATATTGAAGTCCATCAGATCGGGTGTTATATTTTTGTCCGTTGGCCAGTAGGTATGTTCTCCCGTTGACAAATATTAACGCTGTTATATATTTCTTACAGACTTCGAGTAAAGCTTTTCCTCTTGCATTTTTGGTTCTAAATCTGTAAGCTGTATACTCGGAATTAAAGTCGCCTCCCACGAGATGAACTTATTACCGAACTTGTTAAAAAGTTCGATAGACAGTCTTCTTCAGTTATTTTAAGTTCTCTCTTGCTCGATGGAGAGTAAGCAGAGGCGATGTTTATTTCGTTGTTATTTTATTGACTAGATACGACAGTTAGCCGCATGTTATTCTGCTGTATGTCTATATTTTATAATCATCCGGGTGAAGCGTGTGGTATGTTGAACAATTATTAATTCTTAAATTGGAACCTTCAATCGGTATTTTTATGACTTAATGGGTTCGTCTCGTGAGTCCATCAACGGTCCAAATAATAATGCGAATGATGATTATGTCGGTCTACGTTTTCTGAAACTGCGTTGTTTTATTTTATAGTGTACAGATACGATTATCTGTTGTCTGCAGATATTTCATAATAAGGCTTGTTTACTTCTTCTCGACAAGAAGTTGTTCTTGCATCTGTTATTGTTGTTTACTTATTTTAATTGGCGTTGCAAATTGGTTGTGTTGTTACTCTTGATTTTATACGCAATCGTTGTACCGGTGTTATTTTCGATTTGATTTTCTCAGCGCTTTTCGTGTAGTTTCCACATTTTGCTGTCTCGTTCGTCTTGTTCTTACAGACTTTGATCATATGACTCGTTCCACATTAAATGTAAAAACGCGTACATTTGACATTATATTAAAAAGTTACAATAATATTTAATAAATGTACCGGAGGCTCTCTCCATTTATGAAAGCAACTAATAATATAAACCGGTAAATAATAAATATACAAGATAAGCATAGTATCGATGGTCAGACAAAAATCACAAATGAAAAGCGCGGTAATTTAAAAAATAATAAGTTTAATTATATAACGAATATGTAATATCATTTATAAGTAATGGAAACGAAAGCAAATAAAATTATAACGTTATGAATACATTATGTTTAATGCGTCGTCGATGCTTATACTTAGTATATATCTAATACTTAGTTAATCGTAATATCCTATTGTTGGAAGTAGAGAAAAAAATTTTGGGATAGTTTGAAGATATAGTCTTTTACATTATGGTACCTGTAGAGCACTATGCATATATGAAATTTTAGTATATACGGGGGACATTGAGCATACATCTAAGACGTCGATTTTGGACTAATTGCAGTCTATTAAAACTAGCATTTGAGACTGAAGACCAAATTGGACAAGAATATGTTAAAATAAGCCTAATGATTGACTTGTAGATTATTAGTTTATTATTAATATTTAAGTGAGATTTACAATTGAAAATCCGGTAAATCGAACAGGTTGCTCTGTCTTCAATGATGCATGGCCAATATGCGTGGAAAAGGTTAGCCTCTTGTCTAAAATGACCACCAAGATAGACTCTATATCAACGCCACTGACGTGAAGTGTGATCATCGGTAAAAACGGTCTTCGACGAGTGAATAAAATTACTTTCGTTTCGGAAGGATTTTAGAGCAATTTTCCATTTAGAAAAGTACTTAATTACACGATCAACACCGGATTGTAACCTGTTGCTGATATGGTCTGTAGGAACTGCAGTACAACGCTGTGTCATCAGCGTATAAGGCAACCTCGATGTTATTTATATACGGGAAATCATGCATGCAAAAAGGAAAATAAGAATGGCCCTAATACGCTACCTTGAGGTACGCCGGCAGAACAGGATTTGCTACTTGATTTCGCATTATTTATAATGGTATAAAATGGTCGATTACTTAAGTAACTATTAATCAGTTTAGATAATTGGGAAACCTGGTGGCAATCATTTTGTAGATAATACCGTCGTGCCGGGTTGTGTCGAAAGCTTAATTCCCTAAAAAGAATTAATTTTTATTACGTACGTTGTACAAAGTTTCACTACCACAATCTTAACTATAATTATTAGGTACAAATATCCACTGATCAGTAGTTTCCGCCGCTAATATTAATTAATATTAATAAATATTAGGTAGAAGTATGTATTTATTTATTAAGAACATGTCCCCTTTTCCCATTTCGGGGTTCCGTCAGTTTTATCCGTCGGCAGATACCCTTTACATTTCAATTAACATTATAATCTAAAAAATATAACAATTTGCACGTAGGTCCCCTCATGTTTAATATAAAGTACTATGTGTATGTGCGGGGTAGTATATTATTGCTAGTGTTCATTTTGTGTGTGATCATATATTATTGTTGAATATGATGTGTCTGTAATCCACGGGCAGTGTTCTTATAATTAGCGCGTGTCTTGTGTTGTGTGAATGCTATGCTTGAGGACTGAAACGAGACGAACAACCAGCGGAGGAGTGTTTTCGTTTATGAATAAAATATACAATCGCACTAATTAAATATTCTAATACTTATAGTAAATAAATACCTTTTTTTAACTCTTAAATCTAATTAAACTACATACTAAATTGAATAAAAATAATTTATTTCTACCTTCCTCCTGTATGTTATACTTAACATCCAACCTCAAACCAAGACTCCACCCCATCACTATTTGTAATTTTCTTATATATATATATATATATATATATATATATATATATATATATATATATATAAAGACAGTAATTCTGCGGCTAAAGACTTCTATACTTAACTTTGATTCTCGGCACTGTTTATTTAATTTATTACTCTACCGCGTTTATATTTTCCCTTAGCTTTCACCTCCTTTTTCCATTTCCCTAGTACTTTATGTTCAATAATCTCCTATTGTATTTTATTATATATTACTGGTATAACGCATTCCTCCTATATAGTATAGTTTATTTGTCTCTCTTTTCCACCGTTTATCCTTGTATGTTTTCATCGTTCTAGTGTTATAATGTTTTTCCTCGTCCCTCTCTAATTGTTCATTACTTTTTTTTTTAATGCTAACAATATTCGATAATAAAAACACATTTTTGGAAGTAATGTATCTGTTTTCTGTAGAAGATCCCTTATTGTATATATTTCATGTTTCCTAACATTACATATTAACTTCAGTTTTTTTTTTTTTTTTTTTTTTTTTTTTTTTTTTTTTGTGAATGATTTAGTGTCACAGTTTACTCGTATCTGAGGCGTGATTGTCATACTGCATTATAAATTACTTGTAGCATATGACAGGTAACATGTTGTTTCAATTTATACATTATAGGTACCACATATCTTAATTTCTTAACTAAATATTAAATGTGAGATAATCCCATCCAAAAAATGTATCCATCCATACTCCCAAATATATATGCGTTATTGCTCTTTCAACTTGTGGACATTTACACATACCTCTCTTTTCCGTGTATTCCGCTGTATATTATAATTATTAGTTCTTCTACGCCTACCTTATGTATTCTAATTCACATTAGTTTGGTTTTATTAGTATTTATTTTTAATTCTTTAGCATGTATCCATTTATATTTAATTCATTTATATCTCTGTAACAATTTTTTCGCCTATTCTAAATCCCAGTGTTGTATAATGCTAAATCATCTGCAAATCCGAAAGCCACGCTATGTTGTAAGTACTTCATACATTTTATTCGTATATATATATATTCGGTATGATAATGGCGATAGATTACTACCTTGTGGTACACCGACACTTAACTTAGATTTTTTTGTTGTATATATTATTGATTTTTACTACGTTTATCTGTTTGTATGAACCATTGTAAATATGTGTTTTTAATTTCTACATTTTCTAAATCTTCAAGTAATAGATCGTGTCTAACTGTGTCAAAAGCTTTTGGTTCCTATAAAACCATTTATTGCGTCTACAAAATCCGTTAAAAGCGTCGTTGTAGCGTAGATCTATTCTTTCGATATCCATACTGATTTTGACTAATTACAATTATATAATTATTTACATTATAAAACTATTAATGCCCGATTACACAAAATTTACCTGGGCGATTAATAAAATAAAAGACGTAACAGAAAAATTAAAAAAAAAAAAAAGATGAATAAAATATTACTGATTACTTAATACAATAAATAACTCGATATACAACGTTTGAATATACAATTAATTTCAAAACCCTATGGCTTGAAGTAATTTATTGTTGCGCATTTTGCCGTTATCGTTTTGAAAGTGTTTATAGATAAGTAAGTTAAGTTTAATGAGGGATGTGTGTCACTAATTTCGGTATATCTGTCAGTATTTAGTGAGATTCTGCAACCTTTAGATAAAAATGCTTTGAGATATTTTAAGTATTGTTCCAGGGGAAGGAAAATAGATTGTATCAGAAAGAAAATAAAAGAGATGAAAGAAGTTATAAACGAAAAAGAAATTGAGAGGGTACGTTTAAAATCGAACCTTATTATTTGATGAATGAGTAACATTAGAGAAATACATTTTTGACATAACTCTCGGTTAGTAGGCGTTTTTAATGTCATTTCTTATAATTAGCGCGTGTCCTGTGTTGTGTGGATGCTATGCTTGAGGACTGAAACGAGACGAACAACCAGCGGAGGAGTGTTTTCGTTTATGAATAAAATATACAATCGCACTAATTAAATATTCTAATACTTATAGTAAATAAATACCTTTTTTTAACTCTTAAATCTAATTAAACTACATACTAAATTGAATAAAAATAATTTATTTCTACCTTCCTCCTGTATGTTATACTTAACATCCAACCTCAAACCAAGACTCCACCCCATCACTATTTGTAATTTTCTTTTATATATATATATATATAAGACAGTAATTCTGCGGCTAAAGACTTCTATACTTAACTTTGTTTCTCGTCACTGTTATTTATTTTATTACTCTACCGCGTTTATATTTTTGTATTAACCAAGCTTTCACCTCCTTTTTCCATTTCCCTAGTACTTTATGTTCAATAATCTCCTTTTTATATTGCAGAAAAAATTATTCATTGTATTATTTTATTTATAAGCCTACACTATAATTGGCTGTTAGCCGTTGTGTGGCTTCATTAAATAAATAAGTAATAATAATTTACCAACAAAACTCATGTACAAATTAAAATAATTATCATCATCTACATTATATCGTAGGAACTCGCTTGATTTAACCGGTGTATATCATTATTACAGAATTTCAATTTTAAAATTCAGTTTTTTCTATCTACAGTCAAAATGTTTCTTTAAAAATTTGAATTTACTTAATAATTTTTCCAGGAAATGGTTTTAATTCCGATATAATTTTCATGGTTTTACATTACTATTTGGATTACATAACTGACTTGTAAGTAATATTGAAACAGACTCGCTGTTTCGTTACAGATTGAAATCATCTCTTCAGAGATTTCTTACCTAATTTTACCTGAACGATAGTTTAAAACAGCTTATCATGTTTCATTTTGTTCGTAGATAGGAAAAAATAAAGGCAGAAGAAAACAATAACTGAAATGATAATTTTTGTGTAAAACATTTTTATACATTTATGTGTAAGTGATTTTGTTCATTGTTATCTAAAAATTATTACATAATTTTATTTTATTATTTTTATCGCGTCCGGGATTTTTTTTTGTTTTAATTTTTCTTAGTAACCGAAATGAGCAGATTTTTTAATTAAATTTAGTGTTTGAGATAATTTATTTTAGTAGAGTATTCAAGTTACGACTTGAATCGTACTCTTTTATTCCAATTTGTGATGACTAGGTTTTCTGGTAATTGGAGCAACAAAACCTCTTCAAATAATTGTACTCTAAACGATATTTACATTCGTTTATAATTTTGTTCGGTGTAAACCATGCTCATATTTTTTTCACGTAACATTTCGAAAACATTTACAGTTTTCATTAAATTTTGATTTAAACTGTAAGTGTTTTCGAAACCGTTAGGTGAAAAAAATACGAACATGGTTTACAGGGGGGGGGAATCATGGACGTATGGATATCAACCATGAAAGTTTAAAAGTGTATCAATGTACATATATCCTTATATAGAGTAATAAAAAAATATTTACGATATGAAATGAACTTCGACAACATACATATAGTGTGAAAACTTAAAACCACATTACCTGACTTCTTAGGAAAGAGTGAACATATTATTGTTTGAAAGAAATCCGTTAATTTTTAATGGTTTTCCTTTTTAATGAGTTTTTAAAATCTAAATTTTTCAATTTTTGTTCGTATTTTTTTCAAGTAACGTTTCGAAAACACTTACAGTTTTCATTAAATGTTTCGAAACGATAGGTGAGAATAAATACAAACACGGTTTACACCGAAAAAATCATAGACGTATGGAATATATATGGGGGAAACTCAGGAAGTGTGATGCGCAATATGCAAACTCTCAAGAAGTTTTGCTTTAGCCTCTCCACTTCTACCCCGCACTTGTCATCACGAGGTGCCCCTGTTAAGTCAATGCTGGATGGAGATCAAGTAACCAACCCTGGTGGAAGTCCAGATTGACGAACAAAAGAGTGTAAGGGGGGTCTATGAAGGGCAATTATACAGAGACTGTAGAAAGGCTTTCATAGACTGGGTGTAGATGAGGCATGTCTATTACCCTAGGACGGCGGCAGAAATACTATAATAATAGTCAATGGCGGCGTTCCACAGCTCTGGTGAATAGAGCTAGTACCCTCCAAGACTAACAATCTTGGCAGTATATTGGTTTTAGCTAGAATATGGCTAACCACAATATTCTATTTTCAACTGGAAAGCGTGATGGAAAAGACAAATCATATAAAACTACTCCAGGTGTAACCACTCCACCGTTGCTGAATGCAACGCCAGCTTGCACCAACATGCTCTAAGGATTTTAGAAAAATTAGAAGTCAACAGAAAAACTTTTTTGCAACAGTAAATATAAATTCATTACAAAAAGTAGGTAAACTAAAACAATTTATATATGTTCTTGGAGGAGCATGGTATATGTATCGCTGCTATACAGGAGACAAGATATACAGATGAAAATGTGTTCGAATCTGAGGGATATCGAATATTAAAATGAAAAGTAGGAAAAATAGAAACAAACAACGCTGCATATTTAGGAACAGTTTTTGTAGTCAGCTACCGGATCCTGGATTCTGTCGTGGATTTCCAAACATTTAACAATAGAATTTCTTTACTGAGCATTATATGCACAAATAAAATATATACGTTAATTAATGCGCATGCTCCCATAAATCAAATAAGAAAGAAGCTGATATTTTTTGGGAAGAATTGGAAGGAAGTCCTTATAAACATCCCCAAGAAACACACAACTGTATTACTGGGAGATTTTAATACGCAGCTAGGCAGAGAAAAGAAGTATAGAGATATTGTTGGAAGATACCCAGCACATTTAAGGACTAACAAGAATGGAGAAAGACTAATAGATCTGTGTAAAGCTGCCAACTTGATTATGAAATCCACAGCTTTTAAACACCCGCCGAGGAAACAGAAAACACGGACGTCTCCAAATTCATAGGCGAATTTCAAATAGACCATGTGGCGGTGTCAAAAGTATCCACAAAGGGGATACAAAATGTAAAAGTTATAAGAAATGGTAATCTGAATTCAGACCATTACCTTTCTAAAATTAAAATTAAATTTCAACCTAGGAATACAAGGAAGCAAATTAAAACAAAAATGAACAAGTGTGATACCATGAAGTTAAAAAAATGATCTGAATTTAAGGACAAATTAGAAACTAGAAATCCGGAGAATTGGGAACAATTAAAAGAGGTATTAGTTCAAACCGCTAAAGAAACACTTAGTTTAACAAAAGTAAGAAAACATTCGTGGTGGAACTATGAATGTGAAGAGGCCGTTATAAAAAGACAACATGCATGGAAAAAATGGAATGCAGATAAAACCGTAAATAATAAGACATATTTCATAGAAACGAGGAAAGAGGTAGGGAAGATCATCAAAAATGTGAAAAGAAAATATAGTGATCAGTTATGTAGAATCGAACAAGATTTCCAGAAGAATAACACAAGAGATTTCTGTAAAACATTCAAACAAAGTGTAAATAAATTTATATACCCGTGTCTTATGTTCAAAGACAAAAATCAAAAGATAGCATTTAGGAACAAAGAAAATTGTAAAATATTGGCAGAATATTTTGAAACTCTACCGAACTGCAAAAGTCCAACACTAACCTTCACTTTTGAAGAAGGGGATAGGAATCACGATTCTGTGCCTCCAGATAAAGAAGAAATTATTAATATAATTAAATCTTTGAAGAATAATAAGGCTCCAAGGGAGGATACAATAATAGCAGAGTTATGGAAAAACTCGAATAATAAATGCCAAGATAAATTGGTTGAAATAATCAAAAATATTTGGGAGACAGAAATAATTCCCCAGGACCGGACAACAGCATTGATACATCCATTACATAAAAATGGAATACAGACTGATGTGAAGAATTACATAGGTATATCACTGTTACCAGTTACCTATAAAATACTCTCTAAGGCAATACAAACTAGAGCAGAAGAACAACTGGATACACAAATTGGTGCATATCAGTGTGGATTCAGGAAACATAGATCATGTGTTGAACAGATTTTCAACCTCAAGTCATTAATGTTGTATCTGAAGAAAAGATCCAACATATATATAATAATATTTATCGATTTTAAAAAAGCATATGATTCAGTAGATAGAACAGTACTGTTTAATGTCCTTAAAGAATCTGGTCTGGATGAAAAAACCGCAAGCTTAATAAGAAAAACGTTAACAAACACATATACTAAAGTGAAATATCCAGACAGTTTGAAATAAAAACAAGAGTTAGACAGGGAGATGGGCTGTCACCTTTACTCTTTAACTGCACACTTGAAAAAGTTATAAGAGAATGGAGAAAAGCTATGAGTGATGAAAATATCACTGGACATATTAGACTAGGATACAAGAAGGACAATTTACTAATAGACTGTTTAGCTTTTGCAGATGATATGGCAATAATAGCAGAATCTATGGAGACGGAATTATTAAAAGAACAAGCGGATAAAGCTGGGCTAAAAATTTCCTTCGAAAAGACCAAATTTATAAAATAAAAACAAAGTTTGGTCAAGTGCTAAGAGTTAATAAATTCAAATATCTGGTAGAATTAATCGAGCAGAATGCATCAGAAAAAGAAGCAATCAAATACAGAATCGATCAAATGAAAGCAGCATTTTATCTAACAAAACAAGTATATAATAAGAAATTTTTATCAAGAAATGCTAAACTGCGACATTATACAACTGTGATCATATCAGAGGCGTTATATGCAGCGGAGGGCCTAAAAATGAACCAAAAAGGATTAAATGAGCAGCTTGAAATCGCAGAAAGGAAGATCGTAAGACAAATAATAGGACCAGTAAAACAAGGTGAAAAATATATCAAACGAAGTAATCAAGAAATATACCAACATGTTGAAAAAATTACTACCGCGATCAGGAAAAGATGAATTAGATTTTATGGACATATTCAAAGGATGGAGGCCAGCATGCAAAAACTAAAAATTACATGGTACACAGAGATTAAAAATGACATGGCGGAACTGAATATTATGCGTGAAGATGTAGAACAGCGATTAATATTAAAGAAGAAACTATTTAATTGCAAAGAATTCGCAGAAAAGAAAGGTGGAAGAACTGGTATTTTGTGGACCGAAGAACGAAAAAAGACAGTGAAAGGATGAAAGCAGTATGGAAAAAAAGGAAGAAAAATGGCAAGACCAGTTGACGTAGTCCATCAGTGACTAATTCGAAATTATATATATATATATATATATATATATATATATAAAGAGAGAGCGAGAGAGTAAAATGAGTTTCAATTGCGTCTTACATACTTATTTATTCGCCTGATGAAATATATAGTTGAAGGAATATTAGTTTTTCATAATAATCTCAGATTAACCGCCTGGTCTAGTGAGATTTTGATTAAATAGACACCACATATTCAGAATTTCCATGTAGTTAAATAAAAAACCTAATGAGATTCTAATAGTATGGAACTTAACTCGCAATGGCGTATTTTCTAGAATGTTTATAAACAGAATTCTGTGTAAAGAAATAATTACTCGTGTCTAATTAAATTGTGCCTGAATTTTACAACATTTTTAACACATTTTTTAATTTTACGTATTTAATAAAGTACGGTTCAAAGAATGAACAATAAATAAAACGTACATGCTTTGTATAAGCAACTATATTATAATTGAAGAACATAATTTATGTGTACTAAGTATATAGATATAAACCCTTTCAGACACACTCATCATGTATGTGAGAGAAAATTCTGAAACTTGGAATATTATTCCGTGATATAAAAAGGATCTCAGACAACTTTTTTTTGGACTGATACCCCTCTTCCATAAAAAGTTACGACATGTACACAAATGTAACCATTGTGACTCAATGGAGTATACATGAAACATAATTTTTTTATACAATTAAATTAACAACAATAAATTGTGTACAAGATGTTGAGGAAAGATGTAGTAAACATATATATTTATTTTACTGAATTACATAAACAATTAATATACATTATTTTTACCCCCTCGCCCCTCAATACATACACATATAAAATGTTATAATGAAAAATTTATTTGAACTAAAATTATAGTTAAAGTATAACTACTTATGGTGAAAACAATAAAAACAATTATTTTGAATTGTTAAGCATAAATGTACGTCACATTTGTTACATTTCCAACGACTCCGTCCATCACAACCAATATTTTTACACCGTGTTGGTAAAGCTTTATCAGAATGTACAGGAAAATGATTCATTGTATCCAACCTAACATCTATATCTGGCCTTATTTCAGTCTTTTGTTTTGAACTTTCAGCTACTTCTGTACTAAGGGATAGCCTTCCACAGTGTTTCTTTGGTACTTGCACATTTAGTAGATTATCAGCTACTGCTAAACGAAATTTTAATAAATCTTTTACATTTTTTTTACTCCAAGATCAAGTGCATTTTGTCGATACTGAAGCCAAGCATTTGTGATGACAATATCAACAGCATGGAAAATTAGTTTTAGCGGCCATTTTTTACTCTTCATATTAATCTTATATGATGTTAAAAAATTGAATTTATCAACTCCTCCCATTGAGGAATTATACTCCTTCACAACTTGAGGTCTTTCAATATTTACATACTTTTTCTCTTTTTTTGACGACATCGGTTTCTCCTATTCCAACATAATTGGAGCACATAGTTATAACTTTATTATCGATCCATTGTGTCATAACTATGCCATCAGATGATACCACATCTTTCTGGTATCCTCTTTTTGATTTAATATTTTTAATTTTATGGAATGGAGGATCCAAAAATCTATTTATCCTGACAGTTCCTGCAAATTGAATAGCCTTATCTGTAAGGATTTGCACTAGACGATATGTGTTGAAATAATTGTCGCAATACAGCACATGTCCTGCTTCAACATTTCGAATGAAATGTAGTACAACTGCTGCACCAAATTCATTATTTTTCAAAAGCGACTTTTCAATTTCTGTACTTTTTCCCTGATATATAATAAAATTGTACAACATGCCATTTTTTCCACAAAGCATAAACATTTTAAATCCCCATGTGTGGGGTTTATTCGGCAAATACTGCTTCATCTCGTGAGATCCTTTAAATGACGCGATTTGTTCATCCACACTTATTTCACGCTCAATTTTTAAAGCTAAACAATATTTTTGAATGTCATTATAAATTGGTCTAACCTTCCAAAATTTGTCGTTTGGATTTTGATCGGTTAGATTATTTACACAATGCAGATAATTTCTTATTTTGAAAAATTTATTGACCGGCATTGTGTCAGGAATAACATTCATTTTTAATGTTGTGTCCCAGTACATTCGGACTCGAGGGAATTTGAAATTACCCATTAGTATGTGTAGACCAAATAACTTTTTTATATCATTTTCGGTACAGGAAAAATGTATATCATTTTTCTGATGTTGTACATTCCGCAAACTTTGCTATAACCATAGGTGAAATATAGTTGTCAAAATATTTGTGAGGAGATAATAATTCTATATCGTCACTATTGCTAGGCTCACCAATTACCGAATTACAAATAAACTTTTCTATCATTTTCCAACGAACAGATTGCTTGGTTCGTAATGGAATGTATGAAAATGGATCTTGTAATTCTTCATCATTTGTATTTGTAATATTTACTTCATCAATATCCGCAACACTTACTTCACCATCTAACATCTAAAAATTAAATATAATAAAATATCAGCAGATTATACCATTTTTATAATTAGATACAAGTTTATAAAAATATAATCAGCTAACGTTTGAAATTATTATATAATAAAATAATTATATATTTGCGCACTTACCTTTCAATAAACTAGTCAAATTCATTTTCATCATTCGAGGATATCCGAAATATCATCTTGAATAATATTTAATATTTCCTGATTCTCTAATCGTCGCCTCGACATATTTACATAAACTAGAAATTAAAATAATAAAATACACATCCATAAAACCATTTGACTATTTTGAGTACTTTTGGTTACAAACGTAACCATGAAATTTTTATGTAAATAATTTCGAGTAATATATTTTTTAGGATGTTATTAATAGTGGTATACATTACCTTTATCTTTTAAGTATCCAAGTAGATTAAAAAAATTTGAAAAAACCGACAATGACAATAAAAAAACACTTTTTGAAAAACACACTTTCCACCTAAAAAACAAACAACAAAATATGTCATAAGAAAATATTATTTTTTCGGCATTGTACTTCATGTGAATGGATAGTAGTATTTGAATACTGTTCCAGAGGTTTGTGTACACTTGTAACCATCGTGTCACAATGGAAAAAATAGAAACTATTCTTTTAAAACAGCCCATAAATTTCATGTACACATTTGTAACCATTGTGTCGGAAAGGGTTAAGCATAATTTATTATAAGCTTGCTTAACCCTAATTATTAATTTTTGGTAAATTTTCACCTTTTCTTTTTCATAAATTGCAAGTTTTTATCTCAATTTTTTCCTATATATTTATTTTATCATTAACTTTTAGTTATAGTAAGGTATATATATGTTTTCTTTCATTGCGATAAATATGCATCCGGTACACAATTAACTATTTGTTAGCAACATATGTTGTGTATAACTTTCTAATAAAATATTTATTGTTTTAAAAAATGAATATTAAAATTGTCGAAACATTGTACTTATCTTATATTTCGATATTTTGAATTATACACGAGTGTTCTTGTAGAATTGTTTGAAAATAAAGTATAAAATGATCTGAAAATGCAAATATATAAACAGTATTCAGATTGTTATTTGTAAAAGGTAACAATTAATGTTTAAAATATGGAACTGTGGAGTAAATAATTTTTCCAAGAAAATAAACGTTATGAAAATAAAATCAATGAATAGCAAAATTATATGATCATAAAATATTATTTTCCACTAATGCGTTTCAAATATAAAATTAAACTTTATGGTCAAACATTTTCACCATTAACCTACAATTATAGTGTATCACTCTAAGAACAAAAATGGCGATGCAATTATATTTGCGTTGTAGACAATGTGGAACAATTGTGAAATGTTACGTGCGGGTTTTATTATGGTATTTTTGTTGTTTCGAATGATTATTTTATATGTTTAATGATGAATTTTAACGTTATTTTGCCGAGAAGATAGATTTAACAAATTTGGTACTTCTTAAATGTTTTGAATCGTTTTTACGAAAAATATTTTTGAAAATTAAACTACTATGCCGCGTTGTACGGGTTAATAATTATGAAATATGTGATAGTTAATTAACTTACTGATTAATTATTGAATTGATAACTTTTGAATGATTAATACTTATTTTAGTGCTTTTATAAACATCGTTTTGAATTTGGGAATGTCAGTGCGATTGTATTTACTTCAAGAATACAGGTTGTCAACAAATGTGACTTCTTTGATAAAGGTACGCTATTAATTTTATTTACAATGTTATAGCTGTACGATTTGCGCAATTATGCGACATTACAAATTTGAATTTATGGTAAACTGAAGGGCGTGTCTTAATATTTTGTATGGTTGCTAATAAGGTGTTGGTGGACTGTGTTCTTATTTTATTTGATCAAGAACTAAATTGTATTCATTTAATGTAATTCATTTGTCATATTGAAATAGATCAGCGATTAATGTATTTTAATGTTATACCTACTGTGCTGTTTTCATCTGTGCAAGTATGACAACTAATTACTAATTCTTATGTGTGCGTGTGGTTGTGTAAGATGTTATATTTTAAAAATCCTATTGCAATATTATTGTTATACTACAAGATTAAAAAATAGTTTATATTGGTTTAAATAATCGTATTGTATCATATAACCTCAGGTAGTGGTATAATTTCCAGGAGGGTTCTGTCATATACCAATTAACTTACCATCAGCGTTCAGGATAAATATGAACATGTAACAAAATATAAATGATAATCAACTTAAAGTAGTTGTATAACTAGGTAAGACCTGTTTTGTAAAATTGTTTCTAATTTAGTTTCTTGATAAAATATGAATTAACTCAATGTCATTTTGAATACGTTACTCGGTATGATGCTGTTTCACGTCAGACGGGGTTTTATATTCTTTCATTGAAGATAATGTTAGGTGTATAAAAATCGCAAAATATAATAATTACACATCTGATTTTTTAATATTTAAAATATATTTATTCTTGTAGATATATGTGAGTATATATATATATATATATATATATATATATATATATATAAATATATATATATATATATATATATAAATATATAAATATATATATATATATAACGTTTTTTAAATGAATTAACTTCCACTCGATTTTTTAACTAAAAAGTAAATTATTTATTAATAATACAATATAATACAGTCAAAATAAAAATAACATTATTTTAACAATTCATAAACTTACCTAAAAAGTAACATCGATTTGAAAAGGTTTAGTTCGTAATTTAACTAAAAAAATATAAAATTTGAAATAAACAAAACAGATTTATTTACTAATGGTTTTTCTTCTTTTGCTTTTTACAATTAACTGTTCGTTATGTTGAATAAAATGGAAGCAGTGCAAACATTTTACATCTCCCCTCCAAAAAAACTAAAATCCTCTAATAACTGACTTAAACATAGCACTAATAAATAACATAACTTAATTTTCAATATCATTATGAGAAATTAGTTTATTACTGTGAACAAAGTTTGCTTCTTTATGACTCTTTTTGCGGTCGACTTCATACATTGTGTTTAAAATCTGGTGAATAACCTTAAATGGGTCACTACGAATTTCATCTAGTTTGGTACGGTTTAATTTATTTCCATTCTCAATGAAGACCACTTCATCCTTAAAGTTGTATTTTTTTCTATATTCATCGATTCGCTTCTTATTGATTTCAAAATTTTTCATTGAATTTATAGCTGTTTTTTGTTCCATATCGTATTTCAAATTTCGAATTTCTCTAAATTCATTTGGGACTATTGTTGATGCTTCTCCATAAAGTAAATATTTTGGTGAAAATTTTGTTACACTGTGAGTTGTTTATACATTCAGTTGCTATCTTTGACCAAGCTCTTTTTTTTCCACTGTTTATTTTGCATCGTATTCTATTTAGTAATGTTTGATTTAAATTTTCATTTAATCCATTAGATTCTGGATATCTACGGATGTAACATAATGTATTTTTATGCATTTCTTGTTTAATTCGGTGTTTTTGAACTGTTTTTTACTTAGTGTATTTATTTTATATATTCGTTTATTATTAGCATTTTACTTTCCTTGAAATAGAATTTTTATAAACGTATTTTTATGCATTTGTTATTTAATTTAGTGTTTTTAAACGGTTTTTTATTTATTTAGCATACTGTATTTCTATTAATTTATATATACGTTTTGCTATTCATAATATTAATTGTTTTATTATACCTTATATAGAACTTGTATAACATTTAAAAACGTTTTTTGTTTAGCGTCAGAATAAATAACATAAAATTTTGTACTAATTTTAATAAATAATTTTTTATAACAGTAAGTAAATTTTTATTTCTTTCAGTATGGAATTCTTTTATTTTGAATATTACGGTAATCATTTTGTGTTTGGTGAATATACAGTTTTATTAATTCGAATATAAAATTAACAATAATAATGAGTACATTTTTATTTCACTAAGTTCAGAATTTGATAAAATTAGTATAAAATTTTAATTCGTAAATGTGCATGAACCATCTTCATTTTTATCGTTGGTTATTCAAACTGTTTCATTATCACAATCGTTCATATTTTGCAACATTTATGTCATAGGTAATTATCTCATATTGAACTGAATTAAATTTCACGCACAACAAAATGTTTAAGTATAAAATCAATTAAATAACAATGTAAACCTATAAATAATCCGTACATTAAAGTTTTATATTAATTTCATTAAATTCTGAACTTGGAGAAATAAAAATATACTTACCATTTTGTTAATTTTGTATTCAAATAAATAAAACTCAGTATATTCTTTAAATAATGCTGACAGTATTATTGATCGTGTAGACAATTCTTCAGTACTTCCATCATTCCTCAGTATTTCTTTACTTTTTTTATTAATATAATGATTTTTTGTGCTTAATGAATAAATAATATGACTTTTTTTTTTTTACGAATTTTAATAAATGATTTATAATAGTAAGTCAATTTTTATTTTTTTCAGTTTGTAATTACGCTTTTATTTTGATTTTTAATATTACGGTGACAATTTTGTGTTTAAAGAATGTACAGAGTTTCATTTATTTGAATACAAAATTAACACAATGGTAAGTATATTTTTATTTCTGCAAGTTCATAATTTGATAAAATTAATATAAAATTTGAATTCGCGCATTATATTATAGGTTTACATTGTTATTTAATTGATTTTATACTTACACATTTTGTTGTGCGTGAAATTTGATTCAGTTCAATATGAAATAATTACTTATGACATAAATGTTGCAAAATATGAACGATTGTGATAGTGAAACAGTTTGAATAACCAAGGATAAAAATGAAGATGGTTTATGCACATTTGCGAATTAAAATTTTATACTAATTTTATCAAATTCTGTGAAATAAAAATGTACTTAACATTATTATTATTTTCGTATTCAAATTGATAAAACTGTATATTCTTCAAATACAAAATGATCACCGTAATATTAAAAATCAAAATAAATGTATTCCATACTGAAAGAAAGAAAAATTTACTTTCTGCTATAAAAAATTATTTATTAAAATTAGTAAAAACTTTTATTTATTCTGACACTAAACAAAAAACGTTTTTAAATGTTATACAAGTTCTATATAAGGTATAATAAAACAATTAATATTATGAATAGCAAAACGTATATATAAATTAATAGAAATACAGTATGCTAAATAAATAAAAAACCGTTTAAAAACACTAAATTAAATAACAAATGTATAAAAATACGTTTATACAAATTCTATTTCGAGGAAAGTAAAATGCTAATAATAAACGAATATATAAAATAAATACGCTAAATCAAAAACAGTTAAAAAACACCAAATTAAACAAGAAATGAATAAAAATATATTATTAATGTTATACAAATTCTATTTTAAGGCAAATAATAAATAAATATATAAAATAATTAAAATAGATACACTAAATAAACAACAGTTAAATAGCGCCGAATTAAACGAGAAATGAATAAAAATGCGTTATTAATGTTATACAAATTCTATTTTAAGGCAAATAATAAATAAATATATAAAATAATTATAATAGATACACTAAATAAAAGACAATTTAAAAACACCGAATTAAACGAAAAATGTATAAAAATACGTTATTGATGTTATACAAATTCTATTGCAAGGAATGTAAAACGCTATTAATAAACGAATATATAATTAAAATAAATACATTAAATAAAAAAACACTTTAAAACACTAAATTTAACAAGAAATGTATAAAAATGATTATTAACGTTATAAAAATTCTGTTTCAAATAAAATCTAATAAATAATTGAAATGGATACGCTAAATAAAAAACCGTTTAAAAACACCAAGTTAAACAAAAATGTATAAAAATACGTTTATACAAGCTATCAAAATATACCCAAATACATTATTGGTATGAAGACATAAACACATTATGCAGATTATTATTATATATCTTTACAAAACATATGCTAAGGCATCACAAGTATCTAAAATTGATGCACTAATGAATGCTGGTGACAATATGGCTGAAACTTTTACCGAAATACAGCTTCGCATGTTACTATTTGATTTTTGTAAAAACTGCTGTACCGTCTTAATTAATATTTTAAATACTACGTCGATCATTTGAAAATAGTAATCATCACTGTCACTTAACCGGAATTCACGTAACGGATTGATGTAACAATAATTTTCCAGTTTTTCTAACGAATTTTTCATTCATATTTTTCGATGAACGATACGTTTGGAAATAAAGTGCAATATTTCTATTTTCATCTTATTTTTCATATTTCACTTACTTTTAAAGGACATCTGCGCACAAAGAAAAGACTGCTTCGATCAAAAACAGAAATTTCTGATAGGTAATACTGATCGTGTAAAGGTAAATAAATACTGATGGTTTTCTTTTCCTGGTGCATATGTGATCTTAAAATTGTATCGTAGAGATGCTAAAACTCCTAGCTCCTCGTCTGTTCGTGCTTTTACTTTTAGTGTTATAAGTGGTTTATGATCCGTTATAACAATAAACGGTTGACCTATTAGCCAGTGTTGCCAATAAATAATAGCTTCACGAATTGGAAGTTAATTTAAAAAGAATAATAATAAGCAACTGGATGCAACATCCAATCCTCTTGAGGTTATTTAAAGATTGCTCCTATTCTTTGAATACGTATAAATATAAACTTCATTGTCAGGATTATAGATTGTTACTATTGGACTTGAACATAAATAATTTTTAATAGTGCTAAATATCTGTTCACAATCTTCAGACCAATCATATTTTACATTGTTACGCAATAAATTATACAATGGTTCTCATTGTTTCGATGCATTTTCTAAATATTTATAATAAAAATTAATTTTTCCAAGAAACTGCCTTATATTTTTTTGTTTTAGGTCTTTGAACTTCACGAATAGCTGTTTTTTTTGTCTTTTGGTTGTATCGACAATTATATGCTACAACCAACAGTACTGATGAATAGAAGTAGGATAGATAATGAAGAGGCAAGGAAGGAAGGGAAAAGGGAGAAGTGTACGCGACTAATATCTTCAGTAAGATGAGTTAATTTGAGGTTAAAAATAGTACCACAAATTTATTGCATTTGAATTAGGTTGATACGCATGTAGTGCTGTTTGACAAAAAATTGACTATTTGTTCAAGTGATCGGCAAGGCATCACGACATTTTCGTTTCTTGAATCGCTTGGGAGGCTTGTCCGGTAGACTAAGCGTATACATTCGATTGCTATTTTGGATAGATGTATAGGCCGTATTTTATTTTTTTCAATATGTCCTAAATATTTTATTGAGTTCTTAGCAAAGTTACATTTCATTAATTTTAATCGGAGACCTTTAACGATTGCATTTGATAATAACTCAAGGTGTAGTAAATGTTCTTTAAATGTTTTTGACAAAATTAGGATATTGTCGATATAATTTATACAAAATTCATTTAATTTATGTTTTCTAATTATATTTGCTAAAATTCGTTGAAATATCGAGGGCGATATTTTTAATCCAAATAGACATATCCATTGCCAATAACCATCTTATGTAATAAATGCTAGTTTTTTTTCTTTTTTTCTATCTTTATTTCGAATTGGAATTGACCAAAATGCTGAATTTATATCTAGAGCTGAAAATCAATTACAGTTTCCTGCGTGACTTACAGTTCTCATCTTTTTTTATATGCCAACATTACTGACGATGCAAATGGTGAACTTGTGTCTTCTATCAGTCCAGCTTCTAACAGTTTTGTTATCTGTGATTTAATCTTTTCTTGATCTGGAATTGAGCGTCTGTAAGGTTTTTTTTGCGATATATTTTTCTTCTATTTTATTTGTGCTTCCGCGTTTCTTACCATTCCGACATTTATTTTTAGCAAATATTGATTCATATTTGGTTAGAAGTTTATTTATTTTGTTTGGGTTTTTTCTACATCTAAATGGTCAAGATTTGCATAAAAACTTTTAACATCTATATATTCATTTAAGTTTACGGTTTTTATTATTTTTATGTTTTCTTTTAATTCTGAAATTTCATATTTTTTTATCTAATTTTTGAAAAATTTTTAAATTTTCAGTTTTAATTAATTGAAATTTCTTTATAGCATCTAAACCAAGTAATATATCGAATGAAAATTTGTTATTTTGAATTATATAAACATCTAAAACATCTTCAATTTTATTGATTCTTAAATGTAAACGTGCTCGGCCGTTTGTGAAATTTACACCACTAATTGTTTTAAAGATATCTGGGCTCCGAATTATTTTCGTTTTTAGGTCATTTATGACTTTTTGTTTTATTAACATTATATTTGAGCCACTATCATAAACACCTTTAACTTTTTTCATATTATTTATTAACACATTTAATATTATAAGTGGGGTAAATTTCTCCGGGCGAACTAGTTTCTTTTATTATCCAGTTCAATTTTCGTTAATTCATCGATTTCTATTGAATTAAGGTTTTTTGTTTATATCGTTTTTTATTACGACATAATTCCAGTGGATAATATCGATTTGGTTTTCCTAGTTCTTCACACATATAACATGGTTTTTTATTGATACTTCGTAGTTTTGTTGCACTCGTATCATATCTTTTTTCAAGTTCATTTTAACATTTTTTAAATTTATTCTCCTCCTGTTTTATATACATTGTATCATATCGTCTTAGTTTGTTCATCAATCGTTCTGTTATTTGCATTTCTTCTTTATTTTGATATTCAATGATAACCCGATAACAATATGATTTATTCTAGAAGTATTTGATATGTCACATTCATTTTCCAAAAACAATCTTTCTTTCTTTAAGACATAATCTATTAATGAACCGTTTATAAATTTGAAATTGTATACAAACCTAATATTTGCCCAACGTTTATCGACATATATACTTGTAAAAATGAATCACACCATGTTGCCCAATTTGTAAATGATAGATTTTATAGTGTTGAGTCGTACCACCGTTCATTAGTATTATCTTCGACAAATAATTTTAAACATTGAATTTTTTTCGTCATTATTTTATATCGTTCGCATTCTTCTTCAAAATCCTCAAGCCATCTTTTAGCGTTCTGTTGTTTCCCCCGAAATTTTCTCAATAATAAATTTTCTTTCAACATCTGATAATGTAACTTCCTTAATATTCAGCTGTGCTTGAAGACTTTCAACCAGTTTTATTAATTTATAATGAGTGTATTAAATGTTTGTTGAACTCCATAGCTTGTTTTTCACTTTGTTGTTCTTCGAGATATATTTAATTAATAACAAAATTTTCATCACTATCCAAATATAATGCAACTATTTTTTTGGTAATGTTAATGTTAAATTACCGAATTGGCCATGTTTTTTCACATGTTTACATGCCTTTTTAAATGTGTTAATGTTAAATAAAGTAGTATGACTTGACTCTCCTTGTATTTTCTCTGAAAATTTATATATTATTTAACATTTTGATAGTGTTTATCGCATTTATGACTTTTAAATTTTGTTCTTCTCGTTCAATTCTGATTTTTACTCGAATTGATGCCATTTTCAATCAAAATCGATATAAAACGTTAACTTCCACTCGGTGTTAACAAAAGTAAATTGTTTATTTATTAATAATACAATGTAATTCAGTTAAAATAAAGATTACATTATTTTAACAATTCATAAACTTACCTAAAAAGTAAAAATTGAAAGATTTAGTTCGTAATTTAAATCAAAAAATATAAAATTATGAAATAACAAACAAAATAGATTTATTTATTACTGGTTTTTCTTCTTTTGCTTTTTACAATTAACTGTTTCGTAATGTTAAATAAAAGCAGTGCAAATATATATATATATGTAATATTTAAAACACTATTTTTAAAACGGGTTTTCTATTTAATTAATTTTAATGCTGTTAAAAATGCAACTCTTAGTTTAATCGACATATGGCCGTCATGTTAAACGTACATCCAAAATAATACCTAAATACCAAAGTGATGAAATAACACCATTTTCTGTTGTAACAGAGAAGTTATTGATGCTACACAGCCATACATTTCTGGGCACTGAGAGTTAACGCTAATTTTAAGAAGAAATATTTATTGTTAAAATAATTATACACAGAAACATGTTTTATCGTTCCGAAAATTATGAATTTCATAAAACTTAATCATAATTTAAATATACGCGAAACTGATAAATAAATTTAATTAGTTAGCTGTTATTTCGCAGGAAGAAATTCCACAAAAAACCTGCATTGACAAAATTTTAATTAATACTTTAAAAAATAATTAAAGTAAACAATGTTGTATTAAAAAATATTAGCGTGTATTATAAATTGCTGGAATTTACGTGTAAAAATTATATTTTATCATATGAAAGTAAAATATGTTTTATTCGTCTATGCTCGTATTTTTTCTACCTGTGTCGTAGCGATTCATAAATCACCGATTTCATTAACGTTTTTATCAGCAGACATAAAAAATGTTAAAGTACCGATGTTAACTGTTTCTTGTACATAAGGATAATTGAAAATGTAGTGCATAGTTTTCACGCGCATACACCTAGTTCAGTATATTTATGAGACAGTGATTTTGCAATCTCTGTAGTTTATTTATATTACTCAGGCTGGTGTTAGACCAAACCGAGCAAGCGTATAATATATTTTAGGTGCGATTACTTATATTAATAACTTATTTATGGGTGCTAACGTTGATCGCCTGTTAAATATTGGAAATAGCAAGTTTATTTTTTATGTACTCTAGAGATATATTCATTTATATGCTTTGTAAAAGTTAGTTTGTTATCTAGTGTAACACCCACAGGTATCTAACGTCAAGTTTCCAGTCAAGGTGTTCATTTTTGATTTTAATATAGTTGTTTAAAACAGGTCGCGTCTTGTGAATATTATGATTTCAGTTTTACTGTTGTTAATTTTAATTTAGCATTTATAACAGAATTTAGATAACTTTATAAATGCAATTATGGTATCTATGCGATATGATGATGTTAACAAGGCATCCGCATATAACTGATAGTGGACATTGCCTATAGTGGGAATGTCGTTTATCAAGAATGCTTCACTGTGGTACTCTTGCTGTGGCATAACTAATTTTAGATTTATGAATTTTAATTTTAACATAAAATTTTCCGTTTAATAAATATGATTTGACCGTGCAGACTAGGATACGTGGGAAAACCATAATTTATTAACTTAAATAAAATTCCATCATACCCCAGCTTGTATCAAATGCTTTCTCAGTATCAAGCATTATCCAGTGTGTTTATTTTAAAAGTATCACCGATTTGATCACAGACTTTTACTAGTTGCATAGTGGTATTTAAATTGAGTCTAAAACCGTACTGAAAATTATTAATAGTTTTGTTTGTATCGCAATGTTTTCTTAGTCTAACCAGTAGTATTTATTTAAATATTTTAATAATATTACTGAGTAGACTGATAGGCCGTATGGTTTTTAATCAAGGAAGCATACTTGCCAGTTTTTGGGAGGGGCACAGTTATCGATAATCTCCACGACCCAAGATAATAACATAGACGAATGCAACAATTAAATAATGTTGTGAGATACCCTTACGAGGTAGGTTTTTGATCATTTTTACCCTAATTCTATCATGACCAAAGGAATGTTCGTTATTCAGGGAGTTAAACTTTTTGACCTTTGTTGGAGACGTTAGGTCCTCTACATTTAATGTAGACGTGTTGCTGATTAAAAATGTATTTATTGTTTCTTTTGTTTTACATTATTCTGTTCATGTATACTTTCAAAATGATTAGCTATAAGTTCAACTTTGTCTTGATTTGAGTAAGCTGCCTACCAGATCTTATTAAAGGCGACGAGAAGGTGTGTCCACAAGTGAAAAATTAATTAATTTTCCATAGCTGATTACTCATTTGCGGTATATTACTAAGGAATTTGTTGTAATAAACGTTTTTTTTTTCTAGTGACAATCGTCTTTTGACTAAGTTATTTAATTTATAATATACTTTTTTATAATGATGATACGAGTTTTCGTTGTGGCGACTTTGATATAATTTCCTATAATAATTTTTAATCTCGATTATTTTTAATGCGCTGCTGGAGATCGAAAATTTCTTGGTATTAATAGTTATTAAAGGTATTGACTCTTTAGCAGTATTTGTGATAATATAATTCAAATAGCTAATATAACATCTTCTATACCTAGCTACAAAACTAAGGAAATTGAATTACCTTTTCTCGTACTTAAAACAATATTTTTCTGTTCAGTATCTTAAACGCTTATATCTCGCTTTGTACCAGCCTACTCACAGTTATGGAATAATTCATTGGGGAGGGGCGGCTAAACGATTTATTAAGCCAATTCAAACGCTGCAAAATAGATTGGTAAAATCTGTTTTAACCAAAAAAATCCTTCTTCTCATGACATAATTCTAAATATTCAAGAGATATACCAATTACAATTTAACTATGTCTTCAAGAATAATCCTTACAATATGTTGCCCATCACGGAACACTTGATCAAATCGAGAGTGGCTGGTACAAATACCGAAGTTCAATAAGTATCACTCCAGAATTCAAGCTATCTATAAAGGTGCTGTAATTTATAACACGTTGCCCATGTTTGTAAAAACCTACCCAAAAAATTTAAAAGAACGTCGCAAGCATTTAATGAGGTACACAAAAAATAAAAAGTAAAATAGAACTTGGTTGGTTTTTAGCGTTAGGGTTTTTCTACAAATTTATGTGTATGCATTTGAAAATGCCAGGGTTAGCTTAATAATCCGAATATTTTGTACAACCCTAATTTCTTTATAATGTTTATAACTTACAACTAGAGATGGATGTATCTTATTATGCCAATATCGACTGCCTGACACATATGCGTATAATTTTGGAATAAGTTTATTTAAAGGGTGGTTTAGATTAGATTTACATTTTAAATAAAATTTATCAGTAATTAGTTGTAAATATAAATATATTGGTAGTTCTGCCGCTTCAACCTGAATAGAGTGGTTAGGACTTGATCTTAGTGCTCCTAAAGCATTTTTTAGAGCGATAGTTTGTAGCACTTCTAATGTTTTCATTTTTGACTTACTGATTGATGTGATAATTGGTTCTGGATAGTCTATTTGTGACCGCACCAGCGCTTTATATATTAAAATATTTGTTTTAGGATGACTTCCTCACCTTGTTCCATTTAAGGCTCTAAGAATATTTAGACCACCTTGGCATTTTCTTTTTATATAATTTATTTCGTCTTTCCACATTAACTTTTGGTCCAACATCACTCCCAAGTATTCTTTATAGTTTTGCTGAATTAGATCGTTTTACTTTTAATTTTAACATACGGACTTTCAATTACTTTATGTCTGGTAAATATCATGCCTTTAGTTTTTTCACTCTGCACTTCAAGCTGTAAACCTTCTGTATAATTTTCAATATTTTCTATTGCTTCTGTGATATACTTGGTAGCCGTACACAATGTCACCGCTGATGCATATATCACCACGTCATCAGCGTATTGAATAATTCGTATTTTTTTCGAATATATTTTATCAAATTTTCCTGTGTATATTGAGTATAAGATTGGACTTAGTATTGATGCCTGACATATTCCTTTGCTGCATCTTGTACTACACCATAATTTTCCCATATATTTTACGGTTAGTTTCCTGTCTGTAAAGTAATTTGTAATCCAATCTATAATATTACTTGAAATTTCATATTCTACTAGTGTTTTCCTTAATATTTCTATGTTAACACTGTCATATGCATTTTTAAAATCGATGAATATCGCTACTAAATAATAATTTTTAGACATATTAATCTGAATTTCAGTGTTCAAAATGTTTAGGCAATCTTTTGTACTGTAACCAGTTCTAAAACCGAATTAAGTTTTAGGGAATTTATTTGTATTTTTCACTAAACGTTCCATAGTTTTAGCCAGACATGACAATAGTGTTATTGGTCTGTACGATCTAAAGTCCTGCGAATTCTTATTCTGTTTTAATATTGGACATATGAAGTGATTTTTCCAGTCTTGTGGGATATAATTTTGATGAAGTGAAGAATTAAATAAAATCAATAACATATCTTTACCTTTTACACTTAATCGTCTTAGAGCCTCGTAATCTCATCCGGTCCCGCTGTAATATTTTTCCTGTGTTCTAAGCTTTTTCTTAATTCTTCTGGACTAATTTGTAATTTAAAAATATTATCAAAGACGTTTCCGTATAATTATATTTTGGATGATTATTTATAGAATGGAACTGTGCTATAGATTGATTTATCCATCTATCGCTTATGTCTATATCGTGGTTTTGATATTCCGTTGTTTCCCCTTAATCTAATGATTTTGTTCCATACTATTTTTATGCTCGTCTTCGGGTGTAATGAGTGAGAACATTTATTCCACTCTTCTCTTTTCTTTTTCTTTTTTCAAGTATCGTTTGATAATTGCCTCTTGTTTCTTAAAATTCTCGTAGTTCTGAGGTGTTGCGTATTTATTAAATATGCTTAATGTCAGTCTTCCAATTACTTTGTTACACTTCGAATCCCACCACGTGTTTGTATTTTTTTGTATATTTTGTTTCCTTTTAACATCTGGGGGGATTGCTTGGCGGAGTAGCTTTATATATTGAATGTTTAATTATATTATATACAACTTCATATTGTTCTGCAGCTATCTTCTCCTTGTCTCGTTCATATTTATTTTATTAAATTCTCCGTGTTAGTATATTTTCCCCAATCTATTAAAATTTAAAGTGTAATGATAGAGTTGATTACTATTGTTTCCATTTACCCCTGTCATTATTGTCGTTATCCTTCTTTATGTTACAACTTCTATTGTTATGGTTTCTATTAGAATTTCGTAATGTATCGGAAATTATGGGGACATTCAATTTAATTAATATTGGGAAATGCCCATCGTATCTTTTATTATTTCGTAATTTATTTTTGTTGCAATATTTCCAGTACAAAAAATTAAATCTAAATTACTACTTCGTCTACCATATGGTGCGAGGCGAGTTATTTCGGAGTTATTAACAATAAACAAATTTTTATCACGAATAAAGTCATATAATTCTTTACCTTCTTTATTTTCATTATAAGCTCCCCAAGAATTATGACGACTATTAAAGTCGCCTAGTAATATAAATCTGTTATTACCGATTGCCGTATTATTTAAAAGATTGTGGAGGTCGGCGAATCCACTCGATGGCGCAGCATATGTATTTATTATTGATATATAACCATCATTTGTATATTTATATTTATCATAGCTATATCTACTTTGTTCTTTATACGATAAATATTTCCCCCTCCCCCCGTTTATGTTATTGACTTATGTAAGAGTATAGCACTTCCACCACCCCTTTTGTTTCCCCGTCTATCGCATCTTATTATTTGATATTCTTTTAACCATAAGTGGTTATTAGCCACGTTTCGCTTAAACAGCATATATGAATTTTTTCTTTTTTTAATAATCTTTTTAACTCTATTCGATTTGAGTAAATTCCTCTACAATTCCAGTGTACTATATTTATCATAATTATGTAGTTTTGTTAGTCATTTGTAGTTTTGATTTTCCGTTATGTAATTTTTAGTTATTCTATTTATCGGTTAAATTTAATTTTTTCTTTCTTTACAATATTTGGTGCTTTATCATTTTTACTTACCAATTTCGATATATTTTATTATTAATTATTATTACTATTATTGTTATTATAATTATCTGCTTTATTACTGTTACTGCTATTTGTATTTTTATTTTGTTCCGCAATTTTTGTATTATTATTTGTTATCTTTTATTCTGTTTGAATTCTCACGCGAAGTATTTTGTTTTTCTTTTATATTAATTTTAAGGTTACTATTTCTTTTCCTTAACGGTTCGTTTTCGGCACCAGAGGTTGACGAAGAAGTGGCCTCTCGTGTGTCCTCTTTTTGTATCATATTTCCCATGCGAGTAGATTCCCTCTTTACTATATCCTCTTTTCCCTTTAGTCTGTCTTACTCTGTATCCTGTTGTTGACAGTGGAGGTTCCTTATATTCGGGTATATAGTTTGAAGTACCCTCTTTTTCATTTATTTCAGGAAAATCGACATCATAATTTTCCAATGCAAGGTATCTATTTGTCCTTGTTATTGCATTTGCAAATGAAGTACTATTGTTTTGTGTACCTGAAATTAGATCAGCTTCTTGATAGGAAAGATTTTTATAAGCCATTATTGTTTTAATTTTTTCTTGTTTGATTCTTTCTGGACATTCTTTATCCGATGAAGGATGTTTTCCCTTACAATTTAAACATTTTATCTCTTTATTAGGACATTGTTTATACTCGTGATTATCTGAAGCACACAAATTACATTTAACATAATTAGATTTGCAATTATTGGCTGTATGATTAAATTTTAGACGCTTGTAACATTGTTTTACCGTTTGGACGAAAGGTTCGCGCGTAAAATTGAATTTATTAATATATATATAACTGGGGATTGATTGCCCTTCGAAGGATATTTGCACTGTTTGTGTAGGTGTATATACTGTTTCCTTTTCAACTAGTTGTCTACGTGTGAAGCGCTTAATTTTTCTTACTTGATATTGCCCACTATCCATGTCTTGAATTAATTCTTCATCCTTAAAATCGGTATCAACACCTCTAATTACTCTACTTCTCGTTAAGAAATACATGGGAATAAATACGTTGTACCCCAATTTTTTAATATCATAATTATCAACTAACTTATTGGCTATTTCAGCGTTTTTACGGTATATAATTACCTTTGCTTTACCTATTCTATTAATTTTTATTATGCCGTCTAGAAATTTAAGATTTTTAAGTATTTTTGTGATTTTAAGGTTACCTATCGAGGTAAAATTATTCGTTTGTATAATTACTTTGTAGTCTTTGTAGATATTCATTATTTAATAAATATTTTAATTTTTCACGGTATTCATTATACGTAAATCATATATTATTATTATTATTATTTTTCTTAATATTATTGTATTCATTTTTATTAACGTTTACAATTTTATCAGATAATGCCGATTCGGTGCTATTACATTTAAACTGGTTGTTTTCATCCTCATTGTAATCATCACTCTTATCATTAACTATGTAATCTACGTTCATGGTATCTGTACTCTTATTTATATATGTTAGTTGATGTTAAATTTAACGCTACCTAGCTTATGGCTATTTAGCATGTTTTATGACATTATGCGATTAACATGCAGAGCAGATTATCCGATGATAATCGCTCTGAACCAAATAACGTGATGTACTTGTCTACTAGCTTTATGATAATGCTATGCCCGATATCTTATAAGTCGTCGAACCTCCTCCAGGGAATTATCTAGCAACTCGATGGCGCTGTTATTCGGATGTCTTTCAAGTCTATGATAATAAATTCTAGCGTCATCTGATATTGACGAATGAATTTTATGTCAAGATCATCGTGTAGACATTTGTGATTGTACCACGGTGCTTTGACGATCATTCGTAAAATTTTATTCCGGATCCGCTGGATTATATCAGTATTCGTCTTTTTTTGAACAGCCCCATAATGGATATCCGTAATGGACATCCGTAACGCCAGATTGGCTTTAATATCTGCTTATAAATCATCAACTTGTTATCTATAGATAGCACAGATTTTCTATTCAGTAGATAATTCATTTTCGCTAAACGTTTATTTCAGTTTTCTTAGTTTAAGCTCTGATCAAGGTACATAGATATTTTGTTTCGTTTTTTTTTTTTTTTTTTTTTTTTTTTTTGTGGTATTGGTAAGTCATTTAATGTTATATCTTGTGACAGTTCGTGTCTTCTGTTTGCGAAGATTACGCGGGTATTTGGATTCGTTAGTCCTTATTCTCCACGCATTAAATCACGATGAAATTTCATCGAGCCCTTCTTGTAGATTATTACGAGCGTTTATAGGACAAAAATCTGTACATAAAATTGCTGTGTCGTCAGCGAAGGTTGCTACCTCTACGTTAGATGATGTAGGAATATCAGCTGTACACTACCCTAGGGTATGCCTGCACTTATTGGATAAATGTTCCATATATCATCTTCATACTTGATTTGAAAATATCTATCGCTTAGGTATGATTTCAAATAATTCATAAGGAAAGTATCTTTTGATTTTCCATAACAAGATCCATAATGTCATATTTTATCAAAGGCTTGGCTTCTTTTTCTCTTCAAACGATGTCTGAATAATATTTACTACACGATGATTGGTTCCCTCGTTTTAAGTGTTGTGTATAATGTTGAACTTTCATTTTCTTAAGTGTATTTAACGTGCTATCGTAATCATTTAAATCGTTAGTGTATAAAAAGTACGTATTTTTACTTGTCTCTTAAATTTTTTTTTTCTACGTTGTACCGACAATTATATGTCACAACCAACAACATTATTTTTTGTCATTGCGTTAATATTAGTAATAAAAGCGTTAAAAATGTGTAAAGAGAAATTAGACGATTCCTTTCACTCGATTTTTCAATGTAGACATTTCAACGAAGTAACAGAAAAATCATTGAAAAACCGATAATTTAAATACGCAAAAACAAGACTTTTTCTTTCAATCTAATCAGTTTTGTTATGTAATGAAAAATTACATAACAGCAATTAGAAACTCCGGCTGAAGGTGCAGCAAAAAAGCAAAAATTAAATAATAACACTACAAATATCGCTATCCGAGTTCTTTACTACTTCTACTATCGTATTGAAAAATTTCCGACTCTCGACTTTATATCGTCGATTGCCCGTTGTTGAAGAACAACAACGAATCACACTAACGCGCAATTATATATATTACGTCTTTCATTTAGCCTATATGTATATTTATCTTCTATTATTAGGTGTTTTTTATTTTATGTTATATTTAATTTATTTAAATTATTTACGTACTTTCAAATAAATATATATAGTCCTCATCCTTACGATCTTTAATGAACGGCACACGTCAGGGCTCGGTGTTGAGCCCATTACTCTTTAATATCGCGATTAATGATATGGTTGAAGCGGTCAACTCCTCAGTACGAAGCCTATTATACGCTGACGATCTCACGATCTTTGTAAGCTGTAGAACCAGATCCGCTGGCGAATGCGTCCTTCAACAAATCGATTAACTACCTGGTGTTCAAACAACAGCTTATCCTTTTCAAGTAGCAAATCCGTCGTAATGCACTTTTGTCGTGTTCGTAAATGCAAGCGTGAAATGTGTATCTCTCTTCAGGATAAGACGCTTCCCAATAAATCGACAGTCCGCTATCTTGGATTGATTATAGACTCTAAATTAACGTGGAAACCCCATGTAAACTACGTCAAAAAAACCTGCTACAAAAAAATGAATATTCTGAACAAAATTATCACACACACTGTCTATGGTGCCGACCGAATCTCCTTACTACGAATTTATCGTTGTTTGATCCGATCAAGAACAGATTATGGAGCCGCAATATATTCCTCAGCTTGCTCATCTACCCTCAAGACCATCAATGTTATTCATAATTCTGCATTACGTTTGGCGACTGGAGCATTTCGCACCACACCGATCAACAGCCTTCCGAGTCAGCAGAATGGCCACCTGATTATCGTCGTTGGTTTCTCCTAGCCAATTTTGTAGTGCAGTCTAAAGCTTCCGGCTTCTCGATTCCTGCACTGTCCTTATCTTCTAATCCAGCTTCTTTAAAATTAAAACAATCAGATCCGACTCTCTTGGACAACATCTTAAAGGCAATAACTTACCAAAACCCGAAATTAATCGTTCAACCTCCTTGGAAAGACAATCTGGTTCGGCTGAATCTCGAAATCCACAAACTTTGGAGAGAAAACCTGTCCATCCATGAAATCAAGAAAGTAATTGCGTCACGTTCATGCAAATCTACTATGTTTTACACTGACGCATCTCTATTTAATGGCTTTGCCGGCTGCTCAGTTGTCAGAGATGGAGCAATCATCATTCAATATTCGCTGCCACAGACATTCTCCGTCATTTCAGCTGAATTATACGCGATGTATCTTGCCATGGAATCTTTAACGCGCTCCGAAGTTGATAAACCATCGACTATATGTTCTGACTCTCTTCCAGCACGCCGCGCTCTCTGCGACGTTTTCAAACATGATCAACACCCAATAGCCAAGAAAGTGACGGAAATGATACTGGCAGGGCTGAGTCAGAAGGTGACGTTCCTGTGGATTCCAGCTCACGCCGGTATTCATGGGAACGAACTGGTTGATAAAGCGGCCAGGGAAGCTGCTGTGTTCTTGCCGGTTCCGAATGTTCCAGTTCCAGCGCGTGACCTTAAGAAGTTCGTCATAAATGGGCTTTTTTCATTATGGCAGAAGGAGTGGCAGCTAACGCCACAAACCAACAAGTTGCGGCAAATCAAATATTCGGTTGATCCTTGGATAACTTCGCTTTCAAACCGTAGAGATGATGTGGTTATCACCAGATTACGCTTGGGGACATACGCATCTTACTCATTCATATCTCATTAACAGAACTTTGGCTCCTGTGTGTCCCGGTTGTAACGTTGTCCTCTCCGTTTCCCATATTCTAGTCGATTGTCCCTCATACTCCTCACTTCGAGCGTCTCTTAATCTTCCTCCTTCGCTCCATCTCCTCTTCAAAGATGATCATGTTTCATTGTCGAACCTAATTATCTTCCTCCATCAATCCCGTCTCTATTCCTCAATCTAATCCTCTTTTCCTATCGTGCCTCTAGCCTTGGCTGCTGTACATGGCACGTTAATTTAATTTAATAATAATATATATTCGTTCATGATAAAAAATCTAAACCCGCTCGATCGATTTCGGTGAAAGTTTGTAAATGTTCGGTTCAACTTAAAAATATGAGATAATTTTTATGGTCGATGCTCAATAGTCATTATCGGAAAATTAATTATTAAGATGTATACATTTTAATACTACACGACGTTAAGAAGTATACAATCTCACTGAAACATCACACAAAGTTGTGTAAGTATTCAAAGCGCTGTATTTCAATTTCAAATGTGTTTTGCTACAATTTATTCCTCGCATTCCACCCACACAGATGTACCACGTAAGCAATGCGTTTTGATTATTATATTACGAAAATATACGCAAAATTTTGTGTATAATCTGAATTATATTTTGCGCATTTACCACACTATACTTCCACGTCGTTTTGATGTTTGCTGCTGATAATGAAATGTAATAAAATGAAAAATAGTTACGTTTGAATTATTTCGTTTATTTCATTTTAATAGAACTTTTATGATACTTCTTATAATGCGTTGACTATAAAATAAATAAAATACTTTATGGTTTATTGCAAATCTCAAATTTCAGTTTTTTTTTGTTTTTTTTTTATTTTATTTTATTCATTCATAATTTAATCGTGTTAAATAATTTAGTTTAATGTTAACCCATAATAACCAAATCACAACAATGTATGCCCGGATCATCTAATATATATGACGAGGTACGGCATTTCTTTCTTAAGCGTTAACGTTTATTTTATTTAAATAGAAATGAAATAATCGAATCCTATAGCGGGCTGTAATTACTCGCTATTATTATGAAATGTTATAAATATACAAAATTCAAACTCGCTTTTTCAAATAATTTTTATTAAACACCTTGAGTTAATATCACAAATACAGATATTAATAACACACGCCGATAAATACAAACGGTATTTATATGGTGACATCGAAGTTTGCAGAAAATTCCTACAAAATTCGACAAGTTCCTGAAAAATAATAATTAATTATTTTTTAATTAATATATATATATATATATATATATATTTATTATTATTATTATTATTATTTTTTTGTGTTATAATTATATATTATTATTAATTTATTTAATAATTTAACATAAATTCATTTATACCTTTATGTAATTTGTTCCTCCTTGTAATTAGTAATTAGTACGTCTACGTAAAATAATTCACACGCATAAGCATATGCACGTTACAACAGGTTTTTTTTTTTCTACGTTATACCGACAATTATATACCACAAGGGGATGAATAGAAGAAGTAGGAAAGATAAAGAAGAGGCAACGAAGGAAGGGAAAAGGAAGAAATATATGCGACTAACAGACTAACATCTCCAGTGAGATTAGATCGAGGATGAGGTTAAAAAAAAAAAAAAAAATACGATAGAACTATTGCATTTAAATTAAGTTGTTACATAAGTAGTGCTGTTTGGCAAAAATTAACTATTTCTTAAAGCGATCGGCAAGGCATCACGACACCATTTCTCGTTTCTTGAATCTCTTAGGAGGGTTAACCGGTAGACTATATACATTCGATGAACATACGGTATTTGTAAACCGGAATGAAGCGTCAGGTTTCAGACGTACCTCGGAGCACGATGGTACTCAATATATTCGACTGTTGTTGCCGAATACGTAGAGATTACTTTTACTTGTGCTTCCGTATAATTCTATACCGTCGTATTTCCAAATTGGCGTCACGATTGAGAGATAGATATTTCTTTTAGATTTTAAATTTAATGGTGATTTTACCAGACAATAACGGACACAGTAGTATTCGCTATTATATTTTTCCTAGTTTGAGCTACATGGAAAACGCCACGTCAGCCGTCTATCCATGTACATGCCAAGGTATTTGACCGTGTCCGTCTGCGGTATTACAATATCGTGCAATTTTAATCTAGGACATGTGTAACATGTTTTGTAGTAAATGTAATAACGTGTTCGCTTTTCATAGGGTTGAATACGCCAGTTTTGTGCCCATTTCACTATTCTATCTATATGATTCTATACCGCTAGGCTAGCATAATGCGGATTACTATTAGCAGCAAGGATGGCTATGTCACAAATGTTGCCAGGACCGTTTGATTCGATGTGGGTATGTCGGCAGTGTAGATGGTCCAACTATACTACCCTGAGGTACAGATGAAGTGATACTAAATTTATCAGAGAGTACGTCGTTTACCCTTACTATAAGCGATCGACCAGACAAGTACCACTTAATAAAGAGCTCATAGAGATTTTTGGAAAGAAACTGACGTAGTTTGAAGAGCAAACCCGGTGTCGAACGCCTGGGACACATCTAAGAAGGCTGCACGGCATATTTCTTTTTTTTTTTCTTCGAATGCTGATGAGATCCTATCTACTAATCTATGACACTGCTGCACCGTTGAGTGTACTTTGCGGAAACCGAATTGATGATTTGGTATTAAATTAACTTTTTGAATTAACGGTTCCACACGATATAATATTAATCTTTCTAGAATTTTGATAATATCGACACGTTTTAGCGTACGTATGCCGAGTACGGATAGATTTAATTAGTATAATGCCCCCCAATCAATACACGCGTCACGACGACAAGGACACACGTAAATGCAACGTTGAAAAGGAATCGAATAAAAACGATATCGATAAAAGATAAATGAAACGATCTTATTAGTAACAACAGCAGAGCAGTAAGATATCAACAACGTACAAGGTGAAAACACACGAACTTTTCTCGCTGCAGTAACATACAAATTTTCATAACTTTACTTAGCGACGATACTTAATTATTATCATAATATTATTATGATTCGGCTGCTTATTATTATTATTACTACTATCGGCTAGTGAAATATGTTTTATTACACATATTCATTGTCATTATCATTATTATGTTATTACAGTATGTATATATTTTTTATTTTACATTATGTCTTTTCGACATAATGCAGTAGGATTGTTTATATGTATATATACGGTGAGGGAGTGAGTGAGCGTGTGTATATAAATCAATTTCAGATTAATGGTTAATCGTTTAATATATGTTATATCAGTTGATAAAATCATTATTATTAAACGGAATAAAAATGTAATTGAAACTTCATAAATTAAAACTAAGGTACAGTTCGCATTATTTTGAAAATAAATGAATTTATTAAGTTACCCTCTGAAACAAACAATAATTTTCACGGTAGTAACGACAGATAGTTGCATATGCTATAAGACGAAGCACTGTAGCATACGTATCTGACATACATTATTATGAATATAATGGAGCGTATCTCTGTGTAAGACCCCCCCCATCAAGGTAGATGTGATTATTATGTTTAAAAAAAAAAATGGACATATGCAATCGTTTGTTTTCAGTACAAAATTGCAGAGGATATCCCATTTACGACAATAATAGAAAATATATATATATATATGTATTATGTATGTATGAATAACATATAGAAAATGCATACGATAAATATGGGGAAAAAGTGAACAAATATGTAAATATTTAACAATATGTGTTTGTTACTGTATTTTTTTTTTTTTTTTTTTTTGTATTTTACATTCATCGTTGCTTACAAAAAACTGGCTAGATTTTAAACCTATTCGCGTTATTATAGATGAATTGTCTGTTTATATTGTATAGAATATGAAATTTTCGAATTTTTACAAAGTATTTTTTTTTTTAATTGAAATTTACAGCTGGGGACTTTGAATTAATAGAAAGTATCAAGGCTGCTTTCAATTTATTTCCGATGTGTTTGTGAAGTATTCCAATGCCTGAAGTCTCTCAGGTAATGTTAATTTAAAAACTTTAATTATAATAATTTAAACGATTAAATATTACTTTTAAGAAGTAAAACTATTACATTTACACGCGCACTGGGTGTTACAAAATATTATTTATTGAGTTATTTGTGTATTTTTTTTTCTTCTTCGTTTATCTGCACATAGTGCAATAAGTAAATGCGATGAAAGAACAGGAAGGAATACTAAAAGAGCTTGTACCTTTTTTTGGCAACTTCTGAAGTAGTTGGTATCCGCAAGTCGGAACGTATAGACTGGTTTAACACGATTCCATCGACTGTAAGCGCCGGATGTTAGTTAGCTTAGCAGTGTCGTACAATTCAATGCCATAAGTCCAAATCGGTTTTATGACCGAGTTGTACAATAATAGTTTGTTCTCAATCGACAGCTTCGACTGTTTTCCAAAACGGCAATTGAGCGGACCATATCGCCTACGCACATCCCCTTAATTTTATTATGCGTTGACTCCGGGTAAGTTTTTTTATCGAGACATGTACCAATTTAACATGGTTAACTTGAGTGTCCCGTCTAGATGAACCGATGGCGTCAGCCCTTTACGCGGAGTAAAAGTAATGTGGCTGCTTTTAGTTTGATTTATCTTGATTCTCCATCTAGTTAACCAAGGATAAATCAGAGCTAAATGGTTCTGAAGTTTATTAGACACCAGATGAAAAAATGCACGTGTCATCAGCAAAAGTGCATAACACTGTATTTTTATTAACCGGGCTATACAAGGAAGTACCCATAACACTTCCTTGTGGAACTCCTGCTTGAATAGCATAGATTTGCGAGCTGGTTTCGCCATATTTGACATAAAAAAAAAATCTGTCTTGTAGATACGATTTTATAGTTAAATATTATGAAGGATGAATGATAGACTTCAATTTGAAAAGGAGGCCTGGATGCCAGACGCGATCGAAGGCCTGTGAAACATCAAGAAAAACAGCTGAACAGTATTGTTTCCGTTCCAGCGCTGTAGAGATATTGTCAAGAACACGGTGGAATTGTATAGTTGAATGATTATGCCCTGAATCCTAATTGATGAGACGGAATTATCCCCTCCTTTTCCAATGATGGATATATCCTACTTTGTAGAATTTTTACAAAAATTTTACTAGCAACGGAAACTAGGCTGATAGGCCTATATGAAGTACATAGGTGAATGGTTTATTAGGTTTTAATACCATTTTAATTATCGAAAATTTCCATAATATAGGAGAATAATTCAAACGAAGCATTGCATTAAATATATAAGTGAGCAATAAAACTACTTTGTTTGGTAAAAGTTGCAGGATCTCTCATGTAATAAGGTCAAATCCTAGTTCATTTTTTTTTTTTAGGCAATTCCATTATTATTTTCTTTGTTTTTCAACTGGTGAGATATGTTTAGGTGCTTTGGATACAGGTAATTCAAATATTGAAGGACCCTACTTACATGGCTGTAGTCGACAATATCGTTGTGTACTTGGAAGGTAGCTGCAAAGTGTTTTGCAAATGCTTCTGATTTTTTTGGTCGGTAATTATCCAGTTACCATCATCTTGAAGGATTGAAGCTTTCACGTTTGGACTGTATTATGATGTTTTTTCATAATTATCTATGACATATTTATACACACATATATATATATATATATATATATATATATATATATATATATATATATATATATATATATATATAAATCAGCGTGTGACGTGTGATGAGTTGGAAATGAATTGTTGGACAATTTTCTTTATACGAACCATTAATACTGAACCGTATCATTCAATCACTAGACTTTATTGGATTGTTGAAAAAATATTTTTTTTTTTTTTTTGGGGGGGGGCACTGCTGAGGAGCAATCCCACTAACGTGTTGATAAATAGTTATTATATATTGATGTTACAATTGGTTAGGAATTTGTAAAGAAGGAGGAAAACACGGGAGTCATTAGAAAACATTAAGAAAGTGATAAAGGAGGACGATAACCGATGGATATTAAGGAATTCAGGAGTGCGAGTTGGTCAGGTGTGTGAAAACTGCAATTGAAAAGGATGTGGTTTTCATCGGCGATAATTTGTGAATCGGCTGGATGGGAACAATATGTTAATTGGAAATCCCAATACGAAACATGTGAACCGGAAGACGATTAGAACGTAAACGGGTGATGGTTGTAATAAATTTTCGGAAGTTGAGGTGTATGTTGGACAAATTAAAGTACCAGGCAGTAGGTGATGTGGCCAGGTAATATCTAGGGGTGGAAGAACTAACTAGCCACGATGACCACTCGCAGGATATATCCATGTTGGCAAGAGATATCAGGTCTGTGGTGGAAATTGCCGGCACCAGAGAGCCGAAGAAAATGGCTTCCTTGGCCAGAGTGTCGGCAACCTCATTGCTATGAATTCCGGAATGACCGGGAATCCAGACGTATGATATTAAGATGCCGCGGCTGAATAGTAAATAAGTCAATTGTCGCACTGCCAAGGGAAGATAATTGGAATTAGGTTGAAAGGAGGAATGCTTCAATGCGAAGATAAAAGTATAGGGAGGTAAACGTGATAAGAATAATACATGGTAAAAAATTTTCCTCTTAAATAATAGTTACTCATATATCTAAAAATACAATATTTATAAAGAAAATAAATGAAAAATACACAAGAGAGTATTTATACTTCAGTTGAGTAATTTTTCCCATGCCCTAAATAATCGTATAACTGTTGTAAGTTATACAATTTTTTAATTAAAAATGTTAGAAATTTTATCATGTAGTTCTGATTAATAAATGTGATAAGAAATAGTATTTTGTGTGTCGGAAACTGGTCAAAGCAAAAAAAAAATATAAATAGTTTAAAACGTTGAATTGTAATCACGGTACTAAATGTCAGTCAAATATTTTGGAAAAATAAAAGTATCGAATGTGTTAATTGTTTTTTTTTTCTCTATTTTACCGAAGATCACTTATAAATTTGTATATTTTTTTTTTTTTAACCGTTCCAAGTCTATATTTGGCATTATATTAAAAAGTTATAATAATATTTAATAAATGTACCGGAGGCTCTCTCCATTTATGATAATATAAACTGGTAAATAATAAATATTGTCTATTGTTAATAATAAAACAAATGGGAAATAAAACGCGCCATTATGTGCAATTTTCTTATTAATGGTTTACTAATGTAATTTGAATGCCTTCAGTGAGTAATTGTAATATTTCGGTTTTCTATTTATCGATATTTTGATTAATTTCAGATTCCTTGTTTGTCAAATATTCAAGTAATTATGACTGAAATTGATCTATTCTGCGACTTAGTGCCTTCTCATAATAGGGTAAGAAATTTCTTCATAATCTATACGATAATTAATTATTAGTCAAAAAATAATGAAAAATTGGCTATACTGTGGAAAAATCGGTTAAAATTCGAACTTTTTAATCGTATTTTAATAACAAAATTAACTACTACATATTTTATTGTGCAGATTTAGTATATATATATATATATATATTCAATTATAAATGCAAATTCGGTTCTATCTAATGAGTGTTTCGACCATATATTTCTCTGAACTTCTGCGCACTATTCTCATAAACAACCGCAATATTAAGTAGACGGCGCGCAACTAGTTCTAGCTACGATACGAAATTATCCCCGAAGAATATATAGTTTATCATTTTTATCTAGGCTATCTTCTTTAGTATATTTTTCTTCTACGACCGGACTTTGAACGTAAGCGAATTTACGAATTTTATATATTTTATTTAACAAAAATAAATAAATAAATAAAATAAAATAAAATAAAAAACATTTAAAATTAGAACTTCGTAATATGTGTTATAAGAAATCCAAGACTCGATCAGCGGTGCCTCGTATTAAACCAATTAACAATTTCAGCTGATTTGAAATCTATTTTACCGATGATGCAAGAATATGCGTCGTAGTACGTGTGTTAAATTTACGTGGATTTCATATTTGATTCGAGAATAATAAAATTTCTGATCACGCAGCCGATACGCTGATACAGTTTTTCGTACGCGTTTAGCAGCTTTTCGGCCAAGGCGGATTTGGTCCTCCTTGTTTTCAGGCGAATTAATTTTTATAAGTAAATTTGAATAATTTTATTTTCACAATTAAATTGCATTTTTTCCCCGCATTCTAATTCACAGTATCTAACGTCTGACCATTTCCGCTCTATAGTAAATCAATCTCCACGTACAGTTAGTAATAATGGTGTTATTTACTTAAGCTCGATTTATTATATGAAAATAAATAAATCGCGATTTCTCGGAGATGCGTTAATTATTAATCTGTCGAAGTTCGTATATTATCACATATTTTTTACGATGGCATTAGTATTTTTTTTTTCCTTTCCTTCAATAAATTCTTTCACACCCGTTCGGTAATTATCGCGTTATATATATATATATGTATATATTAGTGTCCGACCGAAACAAGATTTTCAGCCGAAACCGAAACCGAAACCGAATCTTCGGCCTCGGTGTTAGTTTCGGCCGAAACCGAAACCGAAACTTATTTAGACATATTAAACTTTCTAGTGTATATTAAAAAATCTGGTGTATTTTATAAACTCGTGTAAAATACAATAAAAAGTAATAGTTGCAATATTTAACAAAGATAGTTATTATTTATGTTATATTCACAATTTGACATTACATAATAAATTGAAATTAGATTTAATATTCGTAATTAAAAAGTCTTATATTGTACGCTAAGAAAAGTAATTTTCCTACGTTTTCGCCAAGCAGGTTACTACGACGATCTGCGTATATTTGTCCAGCGGCACTAAACAACTGCTCGCTGGGAACACTAGTAGGTGGAGCAGAAAGATACTTTAAAACGGCTTTTCTCAGGGTAGGATATGGACTACTGTTCCAATAACAATATATGTCAGCATTGCGTTGCAATAATGGGCTCCGACAGATAAGATTGAATTATTTTTTCCAAAACAGTTTTTTGATCTTCAGATACGGTTGCCTGCATCTGTTTAGGAATATTATCGTGTATATACCGAAGACTCTCTATTTCTCGCTGTAGGTTGGAGGCTGGCAATACCAATTCTGTAGAAACTGAGGGAACATTTTCTCCACCACCAGAAAGTATAGGATCCTCTACGTCGTCGTCATCCTCTGTCAAAAATGATATTATTTCTCTCATTGCAGCATCCACTTCATTGGAATAGAGATATTTCGATTTAAATCTTGGGTCCAGCATTGTTGTCGCAGCCATCAATGAAGGGTGCCTTTTTATAAAAGAAAATTTTGTATTCAATTTTCATATTTGTCAGCATCTCATCTTCCTTTTTGGGTTGAACTTGTAGCTTGCGCTTTAATAATGATATATCAAAGGTATTACTATCGATATGCACGCGCCATCAAATGATAAATCAAGTGTGGCCTCGTAGAAAAATTTCAAACAGGCTGTGAGGTTCGTTAAAACATTCCATTCGTTACATAAAGGAGTATCAATTTTACCATAAGTATATTGGTAATTAAACACAAGTTATAACCGGAAGTTAGAGCCGAACGACGCGCGACAATTAATGAGTCATAATTACACTAAGTTTCGGCGCGGCCGAAGTTTCGGCTAATATTTGGCCGAAACCGAAACTGTGGCCGAAACTAGCCGAAACCGAACCTTCGGTCGGTCTTTAATATATATATATATATATATATTAGGTACAAACTGTATATAATACACGTGTGTGCCTGCAGGTAAATGGTTAAATGCGGTAGTAAATTTTAAGAATGGAACACTCAAAGTGCGTCGATCAAATACAGACACAGAAGACCGTTGGTGATTATGAAACTGCAGTTTGTAACGCAAATTGCGTCATCGCAAAGAACGAAAACGAATGTATTATATCGGTAGTTCCCGGTAGTATTATTGGTAATCACGATGATGATAATAGATTAAATCGCGAAGTCACGGATGAATCGAATAATTATCGACAAATTGTCGCGGCCGATGCGAAAGCGAAATCGGAGGCTAGTGAAAAATTAGAAACTTCTCCGAACGCCGGTATAGATAAAAGCGAAAATAATGAACTAGTATTGGAAAATAGCGTTAACAACGCTAACGATGCGAAAGCATACGGCGCTATTACGGATAATATTGTAAACTTTTATCCATCGAATACTAATTACCGTATTGGCGGCATCGTCGGGGATGAAAATATTACTTCGGACGAACGGACGAATTTGATAGCGAACGAAAATGCGAATATTTATAATTTCGACGATAATAAAATTACGGCGAAAATGCACGAAGATTTTCATCCGATTACATCGATCATCGCCGCTACACCTAGCGTCGTTGTTCCTCGTAAACGCGGCCGAAAACCGAAACCGAAAATTGTCGATACTAATAATGATAATATAGTAAAACCGAAACGGAAATACACTAGAAAAGCGGATAAACTGAAATTATTAGAACAAGCTAATAATAGTACCGAACAGAAGACTTTTCCTCCGACTGATTTAATAACATTATCCGCGAAGAAAACCGGACGACGAGCTGCTGCGCCTAAGAAGCCGAAATTAAACGATGCGGAAACGAACGAGTTTAATAAACGCGTTCGAAGAAAACGCAACGATACGACTTTGATCGTCGGACCGAAAACCGATAATTACGAAACGATGCGCGACGAAGAAATAAAAACGGAAACGTCGACTAGTAGTTCGCACGAGGCGAATCGTTTGCAACAGATTCGTGCAAATATCACGCAGGACAAGAAGAAAGAACAAAAATCGAATATCATTATGAGATTCGATAGTAAAATTAGCGAAATAATAACCGAACAACTTAACTGCAATTTTTACAGCAACAACGTTAAACACGATTTAATCGGTAGTAGTTCGTATTTGTTGCCACCGAGACAAAGCGACGCTTTTACGAATTTACAAACGGACGCCGGAAAACCGACGGAAAATGATACGCCGTTAAATTTACGAATACATCGCGGAAATAGCCCTAATCGAACGACGAATAAACCGGATAGTCATTTAGAATGCAAACAAACGGACGACGTATCGCCGCCGAAAAGAAAATATACGCGAAAACGAAACTACGATAATTTAAATCAAAACGAGAATCAACCGAAAAAGAGAATATCGAGAAAATTAAATACTAACATGGCGGAAGTTAAATTTCTTCAGACGATCGATAAACTAGTAGCGGAAAGTTTAAATATACCGTTATACGATAACGATATTACGAAGAAAATCGTCAAGCCTAGTAGAGGTCGGAAAAGAAATTGCGACGAGCGATTAAATATAGAGCCGAACGAAAACGGTTCTATTATAATAGCGAACGAGTGTAAGACCGATAATAAATACGGGCAAAGGAAGAAAAGTATAGAGTTCGAATCGGACGTTAATAATGAAGAACGACGTAGTAATTCGGATTCGTTCGACGAACCCGTACAAACTGTCATACCGAATTTGGCGCCGAGCATTTTAACGCCGTTGTTAAAAGATAAAAAACCTAAACAGTACGGTAAATCGCGCAAATTATCGAATAATCAAGACGACGCGAACGATATTACGGTCGATGATCGAATTTCTACGTGTCGTTCGGTAAACGTGAACGACGACCGGAGAAAAAATGAATTTCCTACCGCTGTCGATGAAATTCGACCGGAATTAATTTCGAACGACAATACGGAATGTTCTAATAATTATTACGATAATATTATATCGTTCGATCGGAATTTCGGCGAACAGTTAACGACGTCGACGAAATGCGCGAAGCTCGACGTAGACGTAATTTTCGACGAACAAGCTCCGAAAGAAATTCGAACAATGCCCGATAATAAAGGTAGAAAATCATTATTGGAACTGTTGGAAAGTCAGACGGATAAGAAAAATCCAGCTCGCAAACCTCGAGCTTATAATAGGAAAACGAAAAAAATCGTCGATAACGACGAAAGTCCGATCGAAATAACGATAGTACAACAACCGAAGAAACGCGGTAGACCGGCCGGTAATAAAGAATCGAAACCGAAGACTAATACGCCGCGTCGTGCTTATACTAGACGTAAAAATATGATAGCGAACGATCTAGTTTCCTCTAACGCTCTTAACAACACCGAAGTACGCGTTAAGAGAAAGTATACGAGACGTAAAAACATTTCGACGAATAAACAAGTTACGAACGATGACAAAACGCTACGATTGAATTCGGTCGCTGCTGCAATTGAAACTGTCGTTAATAATACGACCGACGTTACTATAGCCGCTGCGACGGTCGATACGACGCTATTAGACCGGGCGTTTAATAATAAAGATAATTCTACAAGTCGTCCCGTTAGAAAACGAAAAACTACCAAAACTAGTAGTAAATTCGTCGTCGACGAGAATAAGAAGAAACAATCGGTTGATAACGAATCGTTCGCGAATATTTCGCAAGACGGCGGTACGGTAATTAACGACGGTACTACTACTACTACTACTACTACTACTATTGCTGGAATTTATAATAGTATAAAAAATTCTTACTTGTATAACGACGCTCTAATTAATAAGGATAAAAACATCGACAACAACGACAACGCGCCTTTTATCGACGGTCAGATCAGTAACGATATTCCGAATAAGATACGACAATCGTATTTGTTTAACGACGCCTTTAATACCGTCATAAGACATTGCAAATCGAACGACGATTATCCCCAGTCGGATAATATTTTAAACGATAATCAATTCGCCGATAATACGACCGATGTATTATTTCCGGACGAGGCGAACAAATTTATAGGTACGGAATCGCGAGCGAAAAATTACGACGGTTATTATATGAAACCGTTTGATCATTTCGCTACATCCGGTCGTCGTCCGGATGTAATTTCTAAACAGTTCGACCTATTCGATTATCAAACTCTGCTAACCGACGATACGAATAGCAGTAAACAGCGAGTAATCATTTCCGACGGCAATGCCGGCGGATATAATCATTTGGCGAATCTTTCATCCGAACAGTTTATCGTCGATAATGTTAGCGAATGTAATTATGATGAAAAGATGCCTATTAATTTTTCAACGAATATAACCGAACTTCGCGAACATTTCCTCCCAGTTCAATTCGACGACGAATCGAATTATCGAAATTGTCAACTTAGTACAGTTGAGCGACAACAACCGGAGACGAAACGGTTACCACCACCCGTTCAGAACGAGAGTAAATATAATTATAAAAAAATATCGTCTAATCAATTTTCCGTAACGAATACGATCGAACGGCAGATTATCGAAACGGATACGTTTAAAACGGCGTCCGAATCGACAAATAGCGAACGGTCTAACGTAATGTACCGACGACAGTTCGGCATCGACGATAATTATCATCGTCGCGCTGTAATTTCGGATAATAAGTTCGTTACGAAAAGTACAGCCGTCGAACGGACGTTAGTAATTGCCGAACAACGGTTCAATGATTATCATCCGAAAGAAATGATAAATCCGGTTTATGTAAATAATTCGACCGAACGACAGACAGAAATTGCGAGACAATTTACAACTGATGACGAACCGGCGAACGAGAATAATGACAAAATCTCAGCCGCCGGTCAATATTCGATAAATACTTCATTTCCGACGGTAATTTCTGATCGATTCGTTAATAGCGCGTCTACTGAATTGACTAACGACGCGTCTGATTATACGAGCGATTCGCTCGAACAACGGACGACGCTTAAACCGTTTCTCGTTGACGATGTTAATAAATCGAATTACGCGACGACGCGAAACTATTTATCGGCGAATAACGCGACGCGATTGAACGTCGTCGACAAATCTGGTTATTCGGTCGATCAGTCGGCTGAGCGCGAACAACGATATTGGACGACGGCTGAACAACAACCGTTTGAATGTACTTACGAAAATATAACGTCTAATTCCGCCGCGAACGCGACCGAACCGTTGCAAACGATTTCCGAACGATTTAAATCGTCCGTAAAGAACGAAACCGAATGTAAGTTCGCCGACGACAACGTCTGCGACTATTCAACGCCTTGTAGTCATCATAATAATAATAACAATAATAATAATAATGAAGCGATCGAACAGCAGCAGACGGTTAAACAGTTTGATTATCCGAATGTAATAACCGGTCGTTTTAACGACGTAGTACCGGAACGTGAAACAATAATTCCCGAACCGTTTGCCGTTAATAAAGACCGTACGAATACTTCTAAACGAATAATATGCGACGATCGATTTATCACGAACGAGCAAACTGAACGTCAACCGCTCGCTAGACAGTACGCTGATGACGTACCGAATCGTTCGTTCGATTGTGACGATGCCTTCGACGAAAATATGCCGCGCGATTATACAATGTCCGGCAATCGGACGGCGAATAACGCGTCCGAGACGATAATTCCGGAACAACTATCGCCCGATCGCCGGTTTACGAATTATCCGAAAATTATGTCCGAACAGTTCGATACCGTCGACTCCTCGTTCGATAATTATTCGCAATTAACGTCCGACGAACGTAACACGATTAATAATAATAATGCGAATAATTATCCGGAAATAAATTACGCTAACGAACCGATGTTAACGGACGATTCGATCGATCGACATCCGTTAGTAATGTCGGCAACGTCGCCGCCGGACGATGGATTTATGTTCGACTATCAATCGAACCGATCGGCATTTAGCCCGGTTGTAACTGACGACGAAATGAAAACGTCGAGTTGGTCGAATGAAATTACAACTTCGTGTCACTATTCGTTCAGTAAACACGCGCAATCTTGTAATTCGGTTAATTTAATAACCGGCGGTATTTTCGCTAGTTTAGAAAAACCGGCCTTAGATTTATCCGATAACAATACGAACGACCAGAATTACAAACCGATAACGTCTAACTTGTTTCTTAACGACCTAACGAATCGAAAAGAAAATTCCTCGTTCGTCTACGGTCGAAATAGTAATATGACGTACGAATTTCAGGACGACATTACAAAACTGGTCTACTTTGACGATTACCTAAAACAAGGTAACGGATCGCTACATTTGGCCGGCAATAATAATTATTTAAACGAATCGAAAATGATCAGCGCTATAACGTCCGACAAACCGGACGATGTTTTTAATAATAACGACGACAAACCGGACGATGTTTTTAATAATAACGGCGACGTAGAAAAACCGGCGAACAACAACGATCGACAGATATCTCGTCAAAACGATGATTTTAATACGGCAGAAATCGTCGAAAAGAATAAACTAAACGAGAATAGTAATGATGATGATGTTAGAAATAATTTAGAACGTACTATCAAATCGGGTAATTTCGCCGATATAGACGTTGTTAGGAAAATAAAACGCCGAGCGAAACCTAATAATAGCGGTAATAGCGGCGGAGAAACGAAAGACGATAATATTAACGAACTTAAAAATATGCGCATTCAAATGAATCCCGATAACGACGAAGAAATGCGCAAACTGGCCAATATCGATCGTATCGAGACGAATATGAAAGAAGTTTTAAAGGAAGCGACGGAATTCGCCGATGAAATTAAAACTAAAGCCAGCGATTATCCGATAGGCAGTAAAGAACGTAACAGTCTGATGCGGTATAGCGAATTGCTGAGGAAACAGTTTATCGACGCCGACGCGGCTATGAAAAATAGCATGGAGTATAGAATGTTAAAATCGATTAGCGACGGTACGTTATTAACCGTGCCGGACGATGTACGAGTAATCTATCTGAACGATAGCGATAAAAAATTAGCGGCCAAAATGAAATCCGTCGTTAATACTAGTACGGCGGATATGAGTAAAAATCGGTCGACTTCGAAGAAAACGAGCAAGAAAAACGAATTAGTAGCGGACGCGTCCGAAAAACGGAAACTTAAGAAAATCGTCGTCGAAAAAACCGACCGTGACCGTGACCGTGAACGTAAACGTAAACGAACATCGAATGATGATAAAGCGACCAAAATACGTCCTAGCAACAACGACGGAGTAATAATAAAAAAACGCCGAAATGAACTACCGGTGGAAAATCGGACGACGGCACATAGGAAATGTGAAAAATCGAAGCCGTCGATGACGACTAAAATAGCAGCGGCGAAACAAGATGACGTGTTAAGTAGGAAAAAACGAATTGACCATGCGACAATTCAGACGGCAGCGCGTGAAAAGACAATTCTAATGAACGATCCGGAGAAAATTAAATCGGAAATAAAACGGACGAATAAAAAGAATCGTCGTCGTCGTGAAAAAATTACGAACGAAAAAAACCACTTAAAATCGGAAAATTCGCCTAAGAAGAATACTATTAATAATGATAATAATAATCATAATAATAATAATAAGAAGAAAGCTCAGAATGTAGTACGACAATCGACTAATGAAAGTAGACAGAAAATTCCGACTACTGAAAGTGCACAGAAAATTCCGACTAATGAAAATCCGCAGAAAATTCCGACTAATGAAAATCCGCAGAAAATTCCGACTAATAAAAGTGCGCAGAAAATTCCGACTAATGAAAGTACGCAGAAAATTCCGACTAATGAAAGTACGCAGAAAATTCCGACTAATGAAAGTGCGAAGAAAATTCCGACTAATGAAAGTGTGAAGAAAATTCCGACTAAGAAAAGGCTTAATAAAGAAATTAACGTCAATACGAATCAATTGTCTAAGATTAAATCGAAATTAAACAAGGGACTAGATAAATCGCTTAAAAGTAAAGTCGCGGATAAAATCGTCAAATCTACCGCGTTAGTAACTAAATTAAAATCTAATCGCCGTGATCGTCATCGTCGTCGTAATAATAATACTAACAATAATGATACTAGTAATAGTAATAATAATAATAATAATACTAGTAGTAATAATACTAGTAGTAATAATACTAGTAGTAATAATACTAGTAGTAATAATACTAGTAGTAATAATACTAATAGTAATAATAATAATAATAACATTAGTAAGAATAAGGATGATAAAAAAAGGAAAAAGATAAAAAAACGTCCGAAAAGGAAAAAACTAACGACGGACGATCGCAATAATGCTAGTAATAATAATAATAATAATAATAACATTAGTAAGAATAAGGATGATAAAAAAAGGAAAAAGATAAAAAAACGTCCGAAAAGGAAAAAACTAACGACGGACGATCGTTCTTTTCGCGCGCTCGTACAATCGATGTATCAACGCGCTTTAATCAGTTATAACGCTAAATTACGTATCCGTTTCGAAGCCGGTCGATCGACTACGGCCAAATTAAACGTCAAAACGAAAGAACGTCTTAAAACGAAAGTCGAACGTGCGGCTAAGATCATTTTCGAAAAGAAACGTAAAGAACGCGAACAATTTTGGCGCAGATTAAAAAATCTCTCGTTCCGTTTGCAATTAAGCACGGCCGATAAACCGGAATTACGGATTAAAATCGAAACGGACGTCGAATTCGCCATTAAACCGACGATCGTCGTCCGTACGAATTGGAAAACGTTCACGTCGAACGATTTATTACCGATTTTACGGGCGGAATTAACGTCGAATAAAAAATGCGGTCACGTTTATCGGAAAGATTTATTAACGAAATATCTGAACAAACGTCGTAGTAATAATAATAATAATAATAATAATAACGAACCGATCGCGTGTCCGGTGAAAAATTGTCGTTGTAAGTTTTATAAACGTCATCTTAGTAATCGTTTGAAAATAAACGACGGCCTAAAAAAATTACACCGTTCCTATCGAACCGATATTAAAACAGCGTCCGAAATGACGCGTCCGTCCGTTATTAACGTTCGTACGACCGATAACGGTGATACGATAAACGTCGAAGAAATTGAAAACGTTTTAAAAGATAACTTCGTCACTAATCGTTTATGCGGTCATCGCTATAAGAAAAACGTCGTCGAGAAATATTTACGAAAACGAAACACTATGCCGTGTCCGATTAAAAATTGCGATTGTACCGCGTTCACTTTGAACGATTTACGAACGACCGTCGATCGTATAACTATCGACGGTCCGGTCGAAATTCTGACTAAATTAAACGACGAAATAATCGATAACGATATCGTCGAAAATATCGATAAGGTCGATGAACAATCGCGCGTTTCGATTAAGTTAAATTGTCCGTGTCGACGACGAGACGAATGTGAAAACGTAGATGAAATATCGAGAATTACCGTTAGAAATAAAATATGCGATCATTCGTACGATGCGAAATTTATCGCGGATTATTTTCAAGACGACGATGATTCTAAACCGTGTCCGGTAGACGATTGTTTTTGTAAATCGTTTACTCTGTTACATCTCGATCAGGAATTGATTAAAACATTACCGACTAGCGTGGACGTTCTGTTTAAACTAGTCGACGAAGAAGAAGAAGAAGAAAAATTAAATCGATCGGACGTTAACGACCCGCCTCCGGTGGTAGAATTAGTCGATGATAAAATCGCCGAAGAAAATATTCAAATCACTAATGATAGTAGTGGTAGTTTATATTCGGCAGATTATAGCGACGATAGTCAGTCTGATACTAATTTAAATAATATTACTACTACTACTACTACTAATAATAATAATAATAATAATAATAATAATAATAATACTATTACAGACGATTCGAACGTTAGCGATAAAATCAATTCATTCGTTCGAGATACAATGACAGTAACGGCTATTAATAGTTTGATCGATAATCGATCGATTAATAATAATAGTAATAATTCATTTTTCAATGAGTCCGCCGAAATCGATTACGTATTGAATACGATATGCGGTCATTATTACGATTGGCGATTATTGTGCGATTATTTCGTCGAAAATTCCGCTATACCGTGTCCGGCTCCGAATTGTTTCGTAGACTGTTTTACCGTTACAGATTTATCGAAAGTTATTTTCATTACTGAAAATGTTTATAACGACGTAACAACGACGATAGGCGATGATAATGACGAAGAAGAAGAAGAAGATCGAATGGAAATAGTCGAAAATCGTTTAAATAACGCTCGTCATAGTTGTTATAAAAAACGAGCGATTATGAAATATTTCAACGAAACTAAAACGTCGAATAGGAAAAAATCGATCGTTATCGTTAATAATAGTGACGTAATTAACGGGAAAATGGACGTAGTTAACGTTAAATGCGGTCATCGTTATAATAAACAAGCGATAATGTTATATTTAAACGGTAAAAAAGACGCCGCGTGTCCGTTTCAAAATTGTCATTGTAAATCGTTTAACGTTGAAGATCTGATGGAAAATAACGATTACTATCGCGAACAGAACAACGTTAATAATAGCCGAATAAACGATAAGAAATCAATCGAAGGCGATATTAATAATAAAAACGATTATTCCGTCGATGACGGCGGTCATAGTTATAAAATAAATAAAATATTCGAATATTTGAATAGAAAACGAAACGACCATAGTAACGATAGTACTAAGATTGTAAATAGTTTCGTACAAAAGGCAACGTTTAACGTTAACGAGGAAAATAAGGAAAAACCCGTCGTTAATAACGATAATCGTAAGAAGAATAACGATAACATTAAAGAACAACTGGTCGGCAAAGTTAGCGTAATTAAAGACGGTAGACGATTAAAATACGATTTATGCGCTAGTAATAATAATAACAACAACGGGAAAGAAAATATAATCGACGGCGATAAGGACGCTCGTAGAACGATTATTATTAGTACGACGATAAATAATCGAATTGTTAAGTCGTTATCGACAATATCATCCGCGAATAAGAATGATAATTTCGAAGAAATCGATAAATCGAAAGTTAGCGTAATTAAAGATGGACGACGAATAACTAAAAACGATTATAAACAAAATCAATCAATCAGTAGTAGCAGTAATAATAATAATTTCGATCGAGATGATAGACCGACTATAGTTGAAAATGTAATTAGTACAAATAAAATCGCTCGAAATAATGTAAAATTCGCCACGACTAAACTGGATCAAAATGCTATTACTACTACTAATACTACTACAACCGGTAATCAATCAATCGATATAAATAACAAGAATAATAATAATTATAATTCGAAATTAGCCGATAACGATAACAACGTCTATCTAGGTAAATTATACAAAGCTATGATGAGAGGTTACTTCGGAAAGAACGAAACAACTCGCAATAATAGCAGTAGTAGTACTAATAATAACAATAATAATAATAATAATAGTAATAATAGTAGTAGTAGTAATAATGATGATGATAATAGTAGTAGTAGTAGTAATAATGATAATAACGGTAATAACGATAATAGTAGTAACGGTAATAGCGGTAGTAACGATAACGGTAATAATAATAATAATAACCGTAATAATAATAATGATAATAATAATACAGCTAGTAGTAATAGTAGTAGCAGCGGTAGTACCAGTAATGTGGAACGTCGCGAGAATGCGACTGAAATTATTGATAATAAACAATCTGTCGATAATTGTAAATTTGACAAAAATAACGATAATAATTCGAACGTTCTTATACAAGAACCGAATTTGAAGAAACTCAAATTAAACGCCGACGAATATGCAAATTCATCCGTTGCAAATAGTAACGACGATAATAGTAACGATGATATTCGTAACGATAATAATAGTAACGAAACGACTACGGATAATCAATCGGCCGTCGAAATAATATTTAACGAACGTCAAAAATACACCTCTACTAATACCGACGATAACGACGCCGGTAAAAATAAAAACAATAATAATAATAATGATGATGACGACGACGACGATGCGGATGAGAAGAAGAGAAAACGAACGTCGTTTTCCGACGTTATTAATACCGTTAATAATAACGACGTAGACGGTAACAACGATGAAATAACATCGAAATACGTGAACGGTTATAAATTTAAAATCGTCATCAAAACGGAAACGTTAAATACGAACGATTTATTAAACGTCGCCTATAAATCGATCGTCGTTAATAACGTATGCGGTCATCATTATACGTTTAGTCGAATCGGCGAATTTCTCGACGTTAACGATAAATTACGTAACGTACGGTGTCCGGTGAAAAATTGCGACGTAGAGTTTAACGCGACCGATTTATATTTTAAATACGGTTCGTTAATAGCGATCGGTAATATTTATCTAGACGGCGAACAAGAACCGCCGGACGATCGTTTTAATCTGTTAACCGTTACCGTTCAGAAAACGTCGAAAATAATTCGCGTTAAAGATTACACACTGTTCGTACAGGGTACGGTGAAAAATCCGTACGAACTATTAGTGAAAAATCGTCTATGCGGTCATATTTACAAACGGGAAATAATGAACTATTTCGAATTGACCAACGTTCTGGCTTGTCCGTTTTTAGAATGTTATTGTCGTTCGTTTACTATATACGATTTACTAGAACCGCGCGAACAACGAACTATTCTGGAACAATTAAATAAAAATCGTACGACCGTCATTATGAATACTACCGATAACGATGTAAACGTTTTTAATAATAATAATGATACTATCACTGCCGTCTGTAATTATCATCATCATCATCATGGTGATATTAAAAATATCAACGATACCGTTAATAACGACAAAAAAAATACGACGTTATTAACATCGTCGCTAGATCCTGGAATTCCTTCAACTAGTAAACTTAAAACACGTCCTAACGTAATCAATTATTGCGATGATAACGTTAATAAATTCAAAAATATCGACGATATTACTACTAAAAATAATAAGAATAAGAATAATAATAAGAATAAGAATAAGAATAAGAAGAAAAATAATAATAATAAAAATAATACGATTAGTAACGGTAACGGCGTTGTTTCGTCGAATTTTAACGGCGGTAACGTTAATAACGAACCACCGTTACGTACGGTTCATTATTGTAAAAATGACGTGGAAATTTATACATTTTCCAAAGTCGATACGTCATTAGGTATCGATACGCAATCGAATTTAATCATAGAAGTTGATAAACAACGTAGCAAAGGAAACGCTAATAGCGGTGGGTCGCGTTTGACGAAAACTATCGGTATGATGTATTCGCAAAATTGCGATCGAATGGGCAGCGAAATTAAGATTAAAACGAATAAAAAAATATTAACCAAAAACGAAGTGAAAAACGTCATCAAAACGGATTACGTACGTAATCTAATATGCGGACATCATTATAGAAAAGACGCCGTACGTAAATATCTGCGTAAGAAACAATATCGACCGTGTCCGGTCGACGGTTGTTTCTGTAAGAAATTTTCTCAGAAAGATTTAAGCGAAAAAATCAATAAAATGGACGTGCCCGGTATGCGAGAAAAATTGGCCGTCTTTAAATTATAACGTCGATAACGGTAATAATTCATTATTTTCAATTTTTCAGTTATTTTTCCCTTTTTCCTACAGATATAGGCGCTTTACCGTGATTATATTTAAATATATTTCCGCGTCAACACGGCATATGTGTTGGCGCGCTAGTAGTTTTCAGCGACATTTTATCTATGCAAAATTTAAAAAACGCAGTTCGAAACATTCTACTACCGGACATGAAAATAGAAAAAAAAAAACACAGATTATACGAATCAATCCAAACGGATTGTTAATAATAATAATAATAATAGAGGAAATAAATTTCCGTCAATGGTGATAGTTGGAAAATATCTTGAAAAAGATGTAAGCGGATTTTTTAGAAACGTTTAAATGTTATCAAATTAAAAACAAATTGTCTATAAAAAAAACCCACAGATTATAAGAATCAATCCAAACGGATGGATGATTACCTGTTAATAATAATAATAATAATAGTAATAATAGTGGAAATAAATTTTCCGTCGATGATGATAGTTGGAAAATATCTCGAAAAAGATGTAAGCGGATTTTTTAGAAACGTTTAAATGTTATCAAATTAAAAACAAATTGTCTATAAAAAAAACCCACAGATTATAAGAATCAATCCAAACGGATGGATGATTACCTGTTAATAATAATAATAATAATAGTAATAATAGTGGAAATAAATTTTCCGTCGATGATGATAGTTGGAAAATATCTCGAAAAAGATGTAAGCGGATTTTTTAGAAACGTTTAAATGTTATAAAATTAAAAACAAATTGTCTAGAAAAAAAAAACCACAGATTATAAGAATCAATCCAAACTGATGGACCTGTTAATAATAATAATAATAATAATAATAGAGGAAATAAATTTTCCGTCAATGATGATAGTTGGAACATATATCGAAAAAGATGTAAGCGGATTTTTTAGAAACGTTTAAATGTTATCAAATTAAAAACAAATTGTCTAGAAAAAAACCCACAGATTATAAGACCAAACGGATGGATTTACCTGTTAATAATAATAATAGAGGAAATAAATTTTCCGTCAATGATGATAGTTGGAAAATATCTCGAAAAAGATGTAAGCGGATTTTTTAGAAACGTTTAAATGTTACCAAATTAAAAACAAATTTCCTTGTAATCATAATGACGGACGTCGTTTGCGATAGTAAGATTTCGCATCTTTGACGGATACCAGTAAGGTCTGAAATAGAAATTCGACGAATTTGAAAATAGCAGCGTCGAAAAATAGTAATACGAATGACTCGCCAGTCGATTGACGCTGATGAAATTGATGTTCGAAAAAGTCAATGACGACTTTAAAAAATTTCGAAGTAAATCAAATTTTTCGGCCAGCAGATTAAATCGTTCGTAGTTCATTCGAAAAGTTGCTCTTCCAAACATAACGTTAATATAATTATTGATAGCGTTCGATTTGCAACGAAGATAATCGATCGAAATAATTACGTCGGGTCTTCCGAATATTACCGACGTAAAAAGAACGTCGAAGGAAACCTGTTATCGGGGCAGGATTCGAATTTAGAACTGACACTAGATTTATCTAGTCCGTTTTGAAACAAGCCGAACAACCGGAACGTATGTTGAAGTAAGCTGAAGGTTTAGTCTGGCTTAGAAGATGGCATCGAACGATTAAAAAAAAAAAAAAAAAAAAAAAAAATACGAATACTTCGTCGAATATTTGACAAAAACGATATATATAATAAACGGTATGGAAATACGTTTTTATATACACGAACGGCGGTTGAAAGAGAACGGATTATCGACGAGAAGGTTGCAGCGATACTGCTAGATGATGGCTCGAACGCTGATTACGGCAAATTGTTTGGTGATATCTGTGAAATTTTTTTCTTATAAGATAAAGTCTGCTTTATTAATAAATCGGATAACGAACGAGATTCGATCGTGTCAGTTGCGAGATGACAAAATTGTCTATTCATCTCTAAACGATTTCGTATACGCTACGGATACGAACGACATGATCGTATTCCGGCGGAATTTTTATCGTCGAATTCGGAATCGGAGAAACGAATTTTTTCGCCTCACGGAAAGCGAAATAATCTCATCGATGAATTACCGCACCCGAGATACGTCGTTACTATCGAAATCCGCTAGACGTCGCGAATCGTTAACGGCCGATTGGAAATGTATGCTAGGACATAGCGTTTTGAACGATATCGCGATATGCGCTAAAGACCGAAAAGCGTGTATACCGGCTCATAAATTAGTATTTCTAGCCGGATGTCAAGCGATTTTACGAGATATCTGCCCGGTATAGACGAGTTCACAGCCGCGTAAGAATATTCTATGCAAACGATTAGGTTCGTTACAACCCGTACCGTCTAGTTCGGTTACGACTCGTTTTTAGTCGTTGATTTTTCAACGTCATTTGTAACAGCTGTAAATTTTATATATAAATTAAAAATTAGTGATGTAGTATATATTATATATGTATATATATATATATATATATATATATATATATATGTGTGTGTGTGTGTGTGTGTGTGTG